>JAQQSK010004877.1:0-22978 GCA_028658325.1 Potorous gilbertii
TTTTTCCCTTTTCTGGGCATTTTCCCAGCCACTTACTTGATTTCTGAGAGTCCTCTCCTCCCCCTGACCTAGATCTGCAGCTAGTGCTTGGGGTCTGAGATTCAAATGCTGCTCCCCAGCCTCAGGGCTTTTGGCGGCAGGCTTGACTGCTCTTCAATGGGGGCTTATCTGCTGGTTCTCAGGTGGGGGCAGGGCCACCTCTCAGGCTCAGTTCCCTCAGGGGGTTTATACAGAGATCCTTTGTAGTGGAGCTGGGGTGGAGCTCCAGCCCACTCTGGGAGTCTCTGGCTGAGCTGCCTCTGCCTCTGGCCAAGCTGCCTCAGCCTCTGCCACAGCGGCCGCTTCCCAGGGCGTCCGAGTCCCGGAGATCCCCTGCTCCCCTCTCAGCCCGTCTCTCTCACTGACCTGTGCGTCTGTGGGTGGAGGAACCTTCACAGCTGCGGGAGATTCAGATCCCTGATGCCTGCTGGGCTCTGCTGGCTCCTCTCAGTGCCGCGTGGCCGGGGCGGGGGAGGGGCGCGCTCGGCCAGGCAGGACTCCGCTCCTGTCCGGGGTACCTTTACGGTCAGTTTTTCAGGGCTGTCTGCAACGGAAATCTCCTTCACTGTGTTGCTGCGCAGCTTCCACTCTTCCAGAATTTGTCAGGAGTTCTTTTTACAGGGAATCTATGGGCTGTGGGTTCGGACCTAGCATAGGTGAGTCTTTCTACTCCGCCATCTTGGCTCCGCCCCTTGATTTTCAAAATCCTTTTTGAGCTCCTCCATGGCCTGAGCCCATGGGGTATCTAGTTCAGATATTTGGGATACAGAGGCTTTGACTCCTATGTCTTATGGTAAGTATATCTCTTCGTCGTCGTCAGAGAGGAATGGAGGAATCATCTTCTCAAGAAAATAACCATCTATGGTCTTAGTTTTTTTTCCCTTTTCTGGGCATTTTCCCAGCCAGTTACTTGACTTCTGCGAGTCCTCTCCGCCCCAGCCTAGATCTGCCCAGCTAGTGCTTGGGGTCTGATATTCAAATGCTCCCAGACAGTTACTTGACTTCTGACAGTCCTCTCCACTTCAGCCTAGGTCCGCCCAGCTAGTGCTTGGGGTCTGGGGTTCAAATGCTGCTCCCCAGCCTCAGGGATTTTGGCGGCAGGCCTGACTGCTCTTCAATGGGAGCTTATCTGCTGGTCTCTGGTGCGGGCAGGGCCACCTCTCAGGCTCAGTTCCCTCAGGGGATTTATGCAGAGATCTTTTGTAATGGAGCTGCGGTGGAGCTCCTGCCTGCTCAGGGGGCCTCTGGCTGAGCTGCCTCTGCCTCTGCCCCGGCCACCACCTCCCGAGGGAGGTCCGAGTCCCGGAGATACCCGCTCCCCTCTCAGCCCGTCTCTCTCACTGACCTGTGCGTCTGTGGGTGGAGGGACTTTCGCAGCCATCAGAAATTTAGGTCCCTGACACCTGCTTGGGTCTGCTGGCTCCTCTCCGTACGGTGTGGCCAGGGCAGGGGGAAGGGGAGCGCTCTGCAGGGCAGGGCTCCACTGCCGTCCAGGGTACCTTTGCGGTCGGTTTTTCAGGGCTCTCTGCAGTGGAAATCTCCTTCACTGTGTTGCTGCGCGGCTTCCACTGTTCCAGAATTTGTCAGGAGTTCTTTTTAGAGGGAATCCATGGGCTGTGGGTTCGAAGCTAGCAAATGTGAGTCTTTCTACTCCGCCATCTTGGCTCCACCCCCTTAGAGGATTATAAAACTGTGCATACCTTTTGGCCCAGCAATGCATTCACTCAATCTCTATGCCAAAGAGTTCAATTTTACACAAGGAAAAGGAATTTCATGTACAAAATATTTATAGTAATTCTTTTCTTGAAGGGGCAAAAATTTGAAATTAAGGTGATACCCCTCTATTGAAGAATGGATGAACCAGTTGTGTTTGGTGTGACTGAATCAGATGTGATGGACTGCTGTTGTTCTATAAGAAATTGGCAGCAGAAAGCTTTCAAAAAACCCGGGAAGCCTTACATGAACTGATGCAATGTGAAGTGAGCAAAACCAGAAAAGTAGTATACACCTTAACGACAATATAGTACAATGATCAAATGTGAATGGCTTAGCAATTCTCTACAATATAATGATCCAGGACATTACTGAAGGACTCATGATGAAAAATGCTATCTACCTCTAGAGAAATAATTGATGAAGTTTGAATGAAGATTGAAGTATACTTTTTTTAAACTTCATTTTTTTATGCTTGGTCTGTTTTCTTTCACAACATGACTTATGGAAATTATGGAAACATGTTTTGCCTGCTTGAACATGTATAACCTGCATAAAATTGCCTTCTCAATGAGGTGGGAGTATAGGGAGGATGGACGAGAATTTGGGCCACAAATTTTTTTTTAAAAAAATGAATGTTAAAATTTTTATTTGTAATTTTAAAAAAGAGCAAAAACAAACCAAAGCAACAAAAACAGGGCTAAGTGAGATAGCTCTGCAGGGAAAATTCATTATTGAAGTTATTTATTCTCACTTTTTTTTAAAGTATTTTGATTGAACATCCCATTGGGGAATGACACAATTGAACAGATAGTGACCTCGCTCAATGGCTGACGAGCATTGTGTTCCTTAAAAGACTTGACGGTCCTCTCCTCAGTAGTATTCAGTCTCATAGAAAGCAGGAATTGTTTACTTTTTTATCTTTATGTCCTATGGTCCTATGGTCCTATGGTCCTATGGTCAATACGGTATCTATTGTAAAACAATATCTATTGTAAAACAGTATTATCTTTAGGTCCTATGGTCCTATGGTCAATACAGTATCTATTGTAAAACAAAACAAAACAAAACAAAAACAAAAACAGCCATATAACAAATGTTTAAATAATAAATGTTTCATTCTATTTCCATTCATTGAACAGGATTAGTCATTGAACTTTACAGGTGGGAGAGTAATTAGCGTTTCCCAGAGCTTATATTAAATCACTAAAAGTCACTGAAACATACTCATGACCTCATTTTACTAGATTGCAGAGAACTATTTATTACATGCTTTTCACTAACTATAGAAAACAGCAAAACATATATACTTACACACTTAAATGTGTGAAGAAAAACTGAGACTGCAAATTGGTATTGGCTAGTTGTAATGCAGCCAAAAAAATTGATGGTCAATGTGCCTAGAGGGAACTTTTTCAACAAAGAAAGTATTTCTCTTTTTGCCTTGTTGTTTTGTGTTAACTAAAGTATTAAGTATTTACTCCCAATCCCAAAAGAATGAAGTACTCAATGTGGGCATAATATGGTTTATTGACACTAAAAAGTCTACAAATAGCAACCACTAAATGCGTTTCCCTTCCTTTCCTTGCTTAGTGTTAAAATTTGTGCTGATTTCACTATACATGGTAAATGGGGTATGGAAAATAAATGTAACAGATTAGGTGCAGTGACATTCTTTCCTTGCTGCTTTCCCATTTAATTCCCACCCTCACTTAAAGAAAATATAGGGAAAAAGGAAATTAAATCATTGGGGAACATTGTTGAAATGTTGGTGATACTGTCTCACTTATTTATCTGGTGAAAAACCATTACTTCCCTTCTTATTGATATAATACGTTGTCTTCCAATCAATGTTTTCCCCTGTGCTGTTGATGTAAATGTTTATTTGCCTGGTCTCTGGATAGGTGTTATGCACCCTCCCATTTTTAAAGAGCTTCAGGACAAGTGAAGTCTCAATTGCTCCTATGAGGAAGTACTATAGAGCTCTCTCTGAAGGGTCTTGCATTTTCCCTTAAGATCACTAAAAGCCAGACTTCATATTAATTCATTAGACCTGATCCTACCCTGGTAATACTTAAAATATATTTCCCCAAAGAGGACACTGATGAGCAAGGATTTTCAGTAAAATGTTTAAAGCTAAAACAATGAATGAATTAAAGAGCTGGCAGTAGGAAAGTAGAAATATTAAAAATCCTAGAGTCATGGAATCACACTCTCCGATTTAAGTAGAACATCAGATTTCACTTAGTTCAACATGTTACTGACCAGTAATACCCTTTATAATATTCCAGACAGAAAATTTGGTCATTCAGCCTGCACTGGAAGACCTCTGGTGATAACTAACTCATTATATACAGAAGCAGTGCATTTAACTTCTGCCCATTTCTAATTGTTTGTGTAAAAGGAGAGTGATGAGGGGAGTGATAGCATCATGGATTGAGCATTGAGCTACTAGTCATGGGAATCCAAGTTCAAATCTTACCTCAGTCACTTAGTAACTTTGTTACCCTGAACACTTAAGTTGCTTAAATTCTCCTAGCCTGCTTTATCACCTGTAAAATGAGGGTAACAATAGCTCCTACAACAGAGGGTTATGAGGATCATTTGAAATGATACATATATATATATATATATATATATATATATATATATATATATATATATATATATATATATATGTCACCTTGAAAATTCTATACTCACAGACACAGACACTAACACACACACACACACGCACACACACAAAGACAGATAAATGTCAGCACCATGGACTAAAAATCAAGTTATCTATCCTAATGCAGTCCAGATCAGGACCAGGTTCAATGTTGGGAAAGAAACAAAATACACATGGAATATTCAGAAGTTAGGAAAAGGGACTTTCCTTACCTTTGGTCTGGAAAGGACACTAAATAAGGAGAGATGGTCTTGTTTAAATTGAGGACACTTTCTCTGCCTCTACCCATGATACCCTGTGGTCAGAAGCTTGTGGAAACAGTTACAGTTTGTCAGGTCCCTGGTCCTCTTCAGGTAAAGAAAAGCTATGTCAGTGCCAGAGACTTAGTTGTCTAAGTCACTCAAGGCTCAAAGACAGTTTCAATGACTTTTTAAAGGGGAAAAACAACCAAAACAAGTAACTTGGCCTATGTGAGATGGGCCTTACAAAAAAAAAGTCAGACTAATGTGGTAGGGCCCCAGGAAATATTTCTATAAGACCTAATGAAGATTTTAGGTTTTCTCTCCAATGATGTTTCTTGAAGAAAATAATTATTTCTCATTCAGTGCTACTGTTATCCATGTCCTCTGAAAGAATTACCGCATGCAGGTCTTTCAAGATGCTGAAGACCTTCCACATCCTTTCTTCATATTCTGCAGATATTAATGTAGAAGTAGAATTTATATCAATTATCCTATCATTTCTCTATGTGCTCATGACTTTTCCCCTTAAGTCATATATATGTATACACATATACATATATGCACACACACTTATATAAATACATATATATATCATATATATTTATATTTCCAATAATTCTTTTTTCAGTTACATGTAAGGATAGTTTCCAACATTCGTTTTAAAAAAACTGAGTTTAAAATTCCCTCCCTCTTTCTCTGCTCTCCCATCTCATTGAGAAAGCTAGCAGTTTTATATAAGTAATACTTATGCAGTCATCAAAAATATATTTTCATTTTAGTCACATTGTGAAAGAAGAAGAAGACCCCCTCAAAAAAAATCCAAGACAATATAAATATTAAAAGATCTGCATTCAGAACATCCATCAGTTCTTTCTCTGGAGAGGAATAGCATTTTCCATCAGCAGTCCTTCAGAATTGTCTTGAATCGTTATATGCCTGAGAATAGCAAAGAAAATCACAGCTGATCATGTTGCAATACTGTTGTAACCATGCGTGCTATTTTCCTGGTTCTGTGCACTTCACTTTAGTTTAGTTCATGTAAGACTTTCCAGATTTTTCTTAAAGCTTCCTGCTAGTAACTTTCTTTCTTTCTTTTTCTTTCTTTCTTCCTTCCTTTCTTCCTTTCCTTCTTTCTTTCTTTCCTTCCTTATTCCTTCCTTCCTTCCTTCTTTCTTTCTTTCTGTAATTTCTTATACCACAATAGTATTCCTCATCATAACAATATACCCCACAACTGGTTCAGTCAACTATGAGGCATCCCCTCAATTTCCATTTTTTGATACCACAAAATGAAGTGCAATAAATATTTTTGCACATAAAGTTCCTTTTAATATATATGTATATATACATATATGTATATACATATACATAAAAAATAACTTAGTTCTTCATATATTTTGTAAATGAGGACATTAACAGAGAAATTTGCAGAAATCTATTTTTGTAGTTATATTTACTGTGTATTTCTCTATATTCTATTTCTCACCATTCATCCTTCTTTCTGGGTCTGTCTCTGTCTATTTTACTCTCTGTCTCTCTGTTTCTATCTCTCTCTGATTGTGTCTGTCTCTCCTTTCACATTTTCCTTCCTTAAAAGTTTTTTGTTTCTGACCATGTCCTCCAAAAATCTGACCTCCCTTCATGAACTCTGCCTTTATTCCTTTCCCCTCCTATTTCTCTTAGCAAAAGATAGATTTCAATACCTAGCTGAATATATATTGTATTCCCCTTTGGAACCAATTCTGATGACAAGGTTCAAGCATTTCCACCCCCTCATCTTCCCCTCCATTGTAATATCATTCTCACACCTATTTTATGTGAGATAATTTAACACATTCTGTTCCTGTCATCTCTTCTTCTAGTGCACCCTTCTTTCTCACTTCTTAATTTTAATTTTTTGGATATCATCCCATCATATTCAGCTTACACATATATCCTCTGTGTGCATTTATTCCTATTAACTACTCAAATAATAATAAATTTTTTAGGGATTGAAAGTATCTTCTCATTTAGGAATGTAAAAAATTAAGCTTATTTAATTGCTTATGATTTCTCTTTCCTGTTTACCTTTATATTCCTTCCTTGAATCTTGTATTTGAAAATCAATTTTTCTATTCAGTTCTGTTTTTTTTATTCTTGAATGACCTCAGTTTTATTAAATGATCATTTTCCCCCTGAAGGTTTATACTTAGTTTTGTTGAGTAGGTTATTCTTGGTTATAAGACCAGCTCTTTTGCTCCCCCCAAATAATCATAGTCCAAGCCCTCCAGTCCTTTACTATAGAAGCTATTAAAACTTGTGCAATATTATGGCTCCATAATATTTGAATTTATTTTTCTGGCTGCTTGCAATATTTTTCCTCAATCTGGGAGCTCTGGAATTTGGCTATAATATTCTTGGGAGTATTCATTTTAAAATCTTCTTTTGGAGTTGATCAGTGGATTCTTTCAACTTTTATTTTACCCTCTGCTTCTAAGAAACTAGGTCAGGTTTCCTCAACAATTTCTTGAAATAAGATGTCTAGGTTCTTTTTTTATATCATGAAAATCAGGAGATCAAATAATTCTTAAATTATCTCTCCTTCATCTGCTTTCCAAATCACTTGTTTTTCCAATAAAATAGTACACATTTCCCTCTATTTTTCATTTCTTTGATTTTGTTTTATTATTTCTTGATGTCATTAGCTCTCACTTGCTCAATTCCTTTTTTTAAGAAATCATTTTCTTCTGTGAAAATTTGAATCTCATTTTCTATTTGGCAAATTATGCTTTTTAAGGAGTCCTCTTCAGTGGATTTTGATGTTTCTTTTACCATTTGGCTTATTTTGTTTTTTTCAAGGTGTTTTCTTCCTTATTTCCTGGGCCTTTTTCATTGAACTGCTGACTTCTTCATGATTTTCTTGCATTACTTTCATTTCTTTCCCCAAGATTTCCTCTACTTTTTAAATTTGATTTTTAATCTTCTTTTTGAGGTCTTCCAAGAATTCTCCTTGTGCCAAGACCAATTAACATTTTTCTTTGAGGCTTTGAATAGTGCTTTTCTGACTTTGTTGTCTTCTCCAGAGTTTGTATTTTGAGGCTTTCTGCCACCACAGTCACTTCTGTGGTCAGATTCTTTTTTACTTTGTTTGATTGATCACTTTTCCAGTATACTTCTTGACTTTTAACTATCTGTTAAATTTGAGCTCAGCTCTTGGGGCAGAGGCAGCACTGTCCCAAGCTTCAAGTCTTTCTTGCTGCTTTTTTTTACAGAGCTAGTTCTGGAGAAGTCTATAAGTTTTCACTTCTTTCAAAGGTGTATAATCCAAGGAGAGATATGGTCACTTCTCTCCTGGCCTGTGCTTTAAGTCTGTAAATAATGATAAGAGCTCTTTTCTTCTTTAGAACTTTGACCAGGGCCCCTGCTTCTGTGTGGCTTCCCTGTGCTAATGTTCCTTTTTGCCCTGCTACTTAAACCTGGACCAGCATATGGGCAATGTAACAGAGCACTGCACCCTATTCCTGGAAAGGATTCCCTGTTATCTCCTGATGAGTTTTCTGACCCCCTTACCATTTACTGTCCAATAGTTCCAGAAGCAGTTGCTATCAATTTATATACTTTGGAGTGTGCTTCTCTCTCATACCAATGAAACAGACCTTTCCTGATGACCTTCTAAGTTGTCTTGGACTGGAAAATAGTTTCATATCATTCTTTTGTTAGTTCTTCCTCTAGAGATTACATTTTGTGATGATAATTTAAAGTTATTTAGAGGACAACTTGAGAGAAATCATGTGGGTCCCACTTTTATTTCACCTTCTTGATTCTACTTTACTCCCTTCTCCTCACAACATGGGCAAATAACAACTCTTATGTCACTCACTTCTGTGTAATCCCCTGTTGGTAATGTGTTCTAACCTGTTCATACCCTCCCTGCACCTCTTCACTGCTTTTTGGATAAGATTCCATTACAGTTCCTCAGAGACTTTATCATTTGGTTATAGAACAGTACTTGTAAAATATGAGTATTAGCAAAGCTTGTGTTTTGCTTCAGAGAACAGCTTGAGACCATTATAAGAATTGTGTAGTTTTCTAATGGCGATCTAACCCATTCTCTTTCTTTAGTCAAATCTGAGTCTATTTGATCATTTATAGTATTTGTCATGTGTGTATACATACACACTTACACACACACATCTTGATGACATCTGCAAAGCCAATCTAGACTTTCTAGCTGTATATCATAGTTTAGAGTGGTTTCCCAAGCTCAAACAGAAACTCAAATATTAAACCATACATAAGGATCCCCGTAGTTTGCATATTGACTTAGAAAAACACCTATTAATACTAGTTATGTTCAATTGTATTTTTATTTATTTTGTTAAATATTTTCCAAAGCCATTTTAAAGTGGTTTTGATGCCTTTGGTGTAGACAATAGGGAATCTTCACCATTATTTTTTTCCTAAATTATACAAATTATTTGTAATTTTTATAGTTCTCAGTTTATTAACCCTTTAAAAAAAGAAATGTTTTTTTTTGGCTTAACTTTCTCTTGATTAATCCATGCTTGCTCACACTAATTCTTTTCCTTTTCAACTATTCATTCATATCTTTGACATTCAAATTCAATTGTAAATTGTTGAAAGCTTACTTTATGTGCTGTATTATGGGAAATTAATGATATGTATGGAAAAGATAAAGAAATTTATAATCTAATAGGTAGGTATAATTTGTGCATTCAAATGGTTCTGTGACCTAATTGAATCAGGGGTTCTCTCTTATGGTGAGGATCACCAACTAATCCATGCTTGGTCAACCAGCATAACTCTTATCTATATTCTCTCAGAACTTCATCACAAGTAGTCCAACCAACATGCAAGACTCCTCCCCTTGCTTTCTTTCGACTTCACAAGGATAATTGTGGAACCCTCTGATTGTCTACTAACCATCTCTAATTTTTTAAAGTGATGCCAAACTGTGAAATAATATATGCTGGTTAGTAAATATGCACTAAAATAAATAGTCTTAGAATTTTGCCAAAAAAATGAAGTTAAATTCATGGCAATAACAAAAGCAATCATCCTCCCTACTATCAGTCAGAATTCAGGTTTAAATAGTTAGTTTCCCTTTTTTATAATAGTTAGCTTTCTTGATGGGTGTTCTAGTTTGATAGGTGAACCAAAAACTGTTTAGATTACACTTAAGAAGTGTATGAAATTATTACAGGTAAAGCTTAAAGATGTAGAGTGAATCAAAGTGCATTAGAAAGATTCATCTATTTAGATGGATTTTAATATATATATATATATATATATATATTGCAGTTGGCAATGCAGACACAGCAGACCATGAAGCAGCTACCCAGCCAGTTGTTAGTCTGAATAATCTCTGACTCTGAATTATGGAGTGGGAATAGGAGAATATTTTAGGAGGCATAGATTTCAATAAACAAACCAATTGCAAGTGTTCTGGGTAGTTGGGATTACATCTATAGGTATAGAGAGACTCAGTATGTTTGAGACCAGAACGAGTTTCAATATCCAGGACAGAATAATGGGGAAAAATGTATTGGCAGTATATTTGTGATTATTAAAGAATATTCTTGTCCCAAGCACTTCTAGAGATTCTGGGAACTAGGAGACACATGTGACATCCGTCACTTAATTAGTCAACAAACATTTATTTGTTTAGAACTTGCTATGTCCAAGGGATTATTCTATGTGCTGAATTTACCAAGAAAAATACAAACATGTCTGCAGATTTTGTATTCAACATGGAGAAGCAATATGTACACATAAAAAAATCAATGAATACCAAATACATGCAAAGTACCTACAGCATAATAAAAGATGTGCCTTATCTTTGAAAAAAGCCATGCAAGAGTAATTCTTAGTTAAAAAAATAACTTAAGCAGAAAAGCAAAATCTCACAGCAGGAATATATGTGTAACCCAAATCCAAGTAAGTGCTAAGGTATGTTTAGTCAGGTCCCAGTCTCCCTGATGCCAAGTCAGAGCTTGATAGACTATATATCTCCTGAAGTGCTCTAGGGGTACACTTGAGGGGTCAGAGGTGATCCAATGCCATTGATCTGAGCTCCCTTCAGTATACTTCCTTGTAGATTATCAGTTAGAAATAAGTTACCGGGGACAAGTCCATAAGCATCTATTAAGCATTTACCATGTGCCAGGAACTATACTAAGTGCTAGGAAGACAAAGATAAAGACAGTGTCAGTCCTGAAGTGGTTTACATTCTAATAGGAAGGAGGAAACACATAAAGGAAAGCTGAGCAGGGTGGGATATTAAGGGAACAGATGGAGGTTACCATGTCTAAATTATTTCAACATATTTTCCCGTGCTTTCTGCCTGTATTTTGTTGGTCCATGGTCTTGGTTAAAGTATGTATGTATTTGGGTATGTAAAGACAAAACTATTTTTCATGTAATATAACTATCCCAGTCCTCTTAGGAAATGATTCCTAAATCCTAGGTCAAAAAGAAAGTATTTAGTGACATTCAACATCACAGGATCTTTAAACAAACTCTAGTTCAAACAGGAACAATTCCTGTGTTTTCTGTTTTTGTCTGCTTTTCTCTCCATTAAAGTCAAAGCAGAAAGATCCTCTAACGAAGAGGTGTTGAATTACTGTCAGCAAAATTCTCTCATTTTATCTGAACCAGATTAAAATATAATTGAGAACAGTTTAACCAAAGAAAAATATAATACAATGTAGATGATGTTAATTTGAGGTTTACTTTATCACCCTGTGAGGTAGATGATCTTTAGGGATTCTCATTTAGCTGTTGAAAACTGGAGGAGGTCAGATATCCACCATTCAGGTACACTGTATTGGGAAATTTTGAATCTTAAAGTCTTTTGGCATTGCTCTCATGTACTGGTTTTCAGTGTGTGTGTATGTATGCATGCATGTATGTATATATGTGTATGTATACATGAATGTGGAAGAGTGGCATTTATAATGAGATGAGCTTTGGGTACCTACAGGCGACAGAGCTTCACAGAAGGGGACATGTCAGCCTAGGTTTGAGTTTGCCTATGAAAGTTGTATCCTCTGATATTGTAGCTAAACCACTTAACCACTAAGGACCTCAGAGTCATTATATATAAAATGATGAAAATACATAACTATTTCATAAAGTTGCAAAAAACAAATAAAGATACTCTGCAAAATATGCATAATGCTATTTTTATATCAACTATCTATTTCTGAAATGCTCCAAATGACTTTTTGTTCCACTTTCTACTTTGTTGTGGTTGAATGTCTTACATGATACTATAGGATGGATATATATGGAAATCTGGCCAACTGCGAGAGACTAGTGAAACATTTTCCTTTAACCTTTTTTAGTCCTGAAAATAAGAAGTAACCTTTGAGATTGTTGCCAAGAAATTCTAAATTTAGGTCCTTGTGAATACTATTAAGAGAAATCAGCAAGAATCTAAAAAAAAACCATAAGAATTTGGTCTCATAATAAATGTTATATGGGTCCAAATTCAAAATCTCTGATGAGAAATCAAAACTAGTCAATTTAATAAAAACTTTAATTTTAATAAAATCTATTTTTCTGTTTTATTATCAATATAAACTAAAGTTTATAACTGTAAGGAATTTATTTATACATAAAAACCAATTTAAATTACATAAGATATCCAAAATGCAGACAATATATTAAATTTATGCATTAGAAATTATATATTTATATCTATATATTTATATAGAGAGATTATATGTTTATATAATAAAATCATGGACTCCCTTAACCAATAAAATTAATGTATTATCATATATACATAAGCCTATATCTAGAGATGTCTCTTCAATCTTTATTGCTCTTTCCCCCTTTTTTAAATCTCTGGATGTATGTGTGTGTATTGGTAAAACCATCTTTAATACCATTGTTTTGCCAGGTTTTATATAATAGAATAGTAAAATTTAAAGTAATAGAATTGGTAGAAGAATTATGGACCCATTTTTTCAGTCTTCATAAATCTCTGAGATATTCTGTCTCTGGATTAAATATGGATGTCTTCCTAAATTATGAATTGGGAGAAATGATTGACAGGCAACTCTATAATTCGAAGCTGAGAAGCCTGAATATTGGGTAGAGTGACCATTGATTTGTGTAGGTGTGGACTATGCAAATTTGGTGGGTTGAAATTACATTTCTACAACCTTCATAGGTTTTGAAAGTACTTTGCAAGGCAAATCAAAAGAAGGACTGAAACCCACATCCCCTGTGGTATTCCATTGTGCCTGTGTATTAAATATTGAAGTGGAAGGTTTCAAGAATCACTTTGTTGGAAGCATGAAAAAGTGTATTTAATTAAATGAAGTAATCTCTATTTAGATGAAAATAAATCATTTCAGTGCTGACTGTTTTTAATGATTTGGGCTGTCATTCAAAAAGAGGACAGGAAGCTGATAAAGTACTTAGAACTCCATTTACTAGGCTATTATAATGTAGCACTAATGGGATATTCCATGCCAGGAAAATGCTGTTATTTAATAATAAAACATCCTGCACCACTCACAGTAATTAATACAGCTCATCATATGAGAAATTGAAACAGAAGAGAAACCGCAGAGGCTTCTTCTCAGAGACTAAAAGTATTTCTCTTTTATAATGGTATGGTCATTTCAACCACTTTTGTTTAAACACTGAAAAGTGATTTTTAAAATGTAGAAATAATTTGCATTGAACACAGACCTTTGTATTGAATAAAAACATCATTCTATGTGAACCCTCAAAAGAGAGAGGAAATAGGAGTTTATCAAATCTTCAAAGAAGACACTCAAATGCTAAAACTTCCTTGATTAAAAATACTTTCATAGCACAGATCCCATTTTATTAATATTTGCTTCAATAGTACCTTGTGCAACTCTTTCTCCACTGTTGTATGTCCAATGAGTATTTTTTGAATGAATGAAAGTATGAATGAATGAACAGTTTGAAAGAAGAACCTAGAAGCTATTTTATCTCCTACTTCCTCAGACTCAGTAGTAAAGTAGAGAGAATGGTATCTTCCTTGTTCTCTTTTTAAATTTTAAATTGTTGTTTAGCCAGAACTTTTTTAAGTGTGTACTATCAAGCTCTGCCACCTTCTCCAAATGCCTGTAAACTCCTATGGTTCAAGATGGATTTCCTTGATGACTAGTCAATTTAACCTGAAGGTGTACTTTCCCACTCCAGTGTCTTGCTGTCATTCTCACTTACTTCAGCTTCCATGTGGATGACAAACGCTTCACTGCTCCTTATTGCTCATAGCTTTCATTTCTACCTTTCTCTTGCAGCTAAGTGGCACAGTCTCTACAATACCAGGCCTAGAGTCAGAAAGACATGAGTTCAAATCTGGCTTCAGACACTGTGCGACTCTGGGCAAACCCCCTAATCTGGTTTTCCTTAATTTTCTCAACTGTGATATGAGAATAATACTACCTAACTAAATAAATCAAGCAGGTAGGGTCATTGTTTTAAACAGAAACAATTACTACTGACATTCACTGTAAGCCAGGAGAATCCAAAAAACAGTCATTGGGTGGAGCCATTGTTCTTCAATGTATGGGCTTCAGAGTACACTGGGTCTAAGGTTTTAGGGAAGACGAAGGAAGGAAGGAAGGAAGGAAGGAAGGAAGGAAGGAATCTAGCTAGTACACCCCATGTTAACTGGGCTGCTTCTGGCCATCAAATTTACCTTCTTTAGGAGAAGAAAGGGGAGGGGAGAAAGAGAGCTTGAGAGAGAGAGGATGAGCTGAGTTACCCACCTAGCTTGGTCCCCATTCAGAGGCACTTTATACTAAAACAAAAACAGCTTTGTTTGCCATTACAGAAGGCAAGGTATTGGACATAGGTTATACATGTGTAGTCATGCAAATTACATTTCCTTGTAAGTCATTCTATGAAAGAAAACATGCATCAAAACAAAACAACAAAAACACGAATAATAAAAAAGTTATTTTTTTAAGTATGCTTCAATCTGTAACTCATACTCCATCAGTTCTTTCTCTGCAGATGGATAGCACTTTCCATCCTAAGTCCTAAAAATCTGTCTTGCATCATTGCATTGCTGAGAATAGTTATTTATAGTAGCTCATCATACAATATTGTTGTTACTGTGTTCAGTATTCTTCTAGTTCTGCTCCTTATACTTTGCATTAAGTTTTCTAAGTCCTTCCAAGTTTTTCTGAGATCATCCTGCTTATAATTTCTCAAAGCACAATAATATTCCATCACAATCATATACAATTACTTGTTCAGACATTCCTCAATTGGTGGACATCCCCTCAATTTCCAATTCTTTTGCACCATTACAAGAGCTGCTATAAATAGTTCTGTACCCATAAATCCTTTTCCTTTTTTGTTATCTCTTTGGATTACAGACCAAGTAATGTTATTGCTTGCTCAAAGGGCATACATGGTTTTATAGTCCTTTTGACATAGTTCCAAATTGCTCTCCAAAATGGTTGAACTGTATATAATTTCACTAATAGTACATTGATGTTTTAATTTTTCTACATTCCCTCCAACATTTGTCATTTTACTTTTCTGTCATATTAGCCAGTCTCAGAGGTATGAGGTAGTAGCTGAGTTGTTGAATTTCTCTCATCAATAGTGACTTTGAACATTTTCCATATTATTAGAGATAACTTTGATTACTTTGTCTGAAAACTACCTGTTCATATTCTTTGACTATTTATCAACTGAGGAATGCAGGAACAGCCAACAATGGGAAGATATCAAATTCAGCTGTGTCAGTCAATCATCATACCACCTTTGCTCAGTTCAGCAAAGATCAGAAAATTGAACTTGTAGTTGTGGGACCAAAGGCTCCTCTTGCTGTTGGAATTGTTGGGAATCTAATATCTGCAGGAGATGTTTTGGTCCCACAGCAAAGGCAGCTCAGTTAGAGACCAGAAAAAAAATTTGCCAAGGAATTTATGGACTGACATGGAATCCCACCTGCAAGGTAGAAAACTTTCACCAACCCTGAAGAAGACTGCAACTTCGTTGAGTGCAGACTTTCCTGCTTTGGTTATAAAGGCCAGTGCTCTGGCTCCTGGAAAAGGAGTAATTGTGGTTTGTAATAAAGAAGAGGCCTGCAAAGCAATTCAAGACATAATGCAGGATAAAGTTTTTGGAGCAGCTGATGTTACTATTTTAATTGAATAAGTTCTTGAAGAAGAGGTGTCTTGTTTATGCTTTGATGGTTATGTTATGATGGTAAGACTGTGGCTCCAATGCCACTAGCACAGGACCATAAGTGATTTCTGGATGGAGATCATGATGCCAATACAGGAGGAATGGGGGCTTATTGTCCAACACCTCAGTTTCCTAAACATGTGTTATTAAAAATTAAAAATACCATTCTTCAGAAAGTAGTAGATGGCATGCAGCAAGAAGATGTTTCATATATAGGAATGTTGTATAGTGGTATAATGCTTACCAAGGATGGCCCTAAAATTCTGGAGTTTAATTGCAGATTTGGAGATCCAGAATGTCAGGAATTCTTGAGGCTAAAGCTTTAGGCCTGGAGGTTTTCAAAGAAGGCACATCCCTGAAAGAGGATGAAGTTGTAGCTAATGGTGGTAGAATTCTTAGGTTAACAGTCATCCAGAAAGATCTATTGTCATCTCTTGAAGAAGCCAATAAAGGAATAACTCTTATTAAATTTGAAGGAGCAGTTTATAGAAAATACATTGGCTATAGAGCTATCTCTTTCCTAAAACAGTCCAGGTAAAATATTTTTAGAGAAATGGTGGTCATTATCAGCTCAGGCCTAACCTCCATCAATTATTGCTAAAGTTTTACACAAGGTACCAAGCAATGAGATTTTATCTTATACTAAGTGCAGGATTAGGATGATGTATCCCTAAACTAGGCTAACCTAGATCCCAATTTAAGATTTTTATTTACTGCTATGGAGTAAAAACCATTGTGAATTGCTTTTAACCAAACTTGTACACAGCAGGTCTCAAATTGAGTAGAAAAACTTCTTGGTACCTTTCTTTAAGTTTGGAAACCATTTACGAATCAAAAAATAATGCTAACATCAGTTTTACACCATTAACTTTTATCCTTTTTAAAATATCTATATCTGTGCATTTGTTTGGAGGAACATAATCATTAACTGTATTTAAATGTTACCAAATGAAAAATTTTTTGAGTCAATCACTGTTTTGTGCAATTATCCTATGAAAGAATAAGCTTAAGTTTTTAAAAATTAAAAAAAAGGAAAATAATTTTCTGGTAGTTTGGTAGTTTACTCTGAATAAGTAAACTGATTTAGATAGAACTGTCATTTTTATTATACAGCTTAGCCTACCCACGAGCAACTGATATTTTTCCACTTACTTACATCTGACTTTGTATGAAAAGTGTTTTTTAATTGTTTTATACAGTCCCTGGGTTTGTTTTGGCAGGTATACTCCCAGATATTTTACAGTGTCTACCGTAACTTCAAATGGGATTTCTTTATCTATCCCTGCTATTGGACTTTGTTAATAATATATAGAAATGTAGATGATTTATGTGGGTTTATTTTGTTACCTGCAACTTTGCCAAAACTGGCAAAGTTTATTATTTGTTATTTCAAATTATAATTTGAAACAGATTATTTCAAATAGATTTTTATTATTTCAAATTAATTATTATTTCAAATAGATTTTTACTTGATTTGATAATGCTTGCTAATGGTTTTAGGTAGATATTCCTTTTTATTTTAAGGAAGACTCCATTTATTCCTATGCTTTTCAGTATTTTCAATTGGAGTGAGTGTTTTATTTTGACAAAATCTTTTTCTGCATCAGGAGATCATGATATGGTTTCTGTTAGGTTTATTTTTGATATGATCAATAATGTTGATAGTTGTCCTAATGTTGAACAAGCCCTGCTTTCTGCTATAAATCCTACCTGATCAAAATGTATTATTCTTGTGATAAGTTGCTATAATGTTTTTGCTAATATCTTATTTAAAATTTTTGCTTTTTTACTCATTAGGGAAATTGGTTTATAATTTTCCTTCTCTGTTGTAGCTCTTCCCAGTTTAGGTATCATAACCACATTTGTATCATAAAATGAATTTTGTAGGAGTCCCACTTTGCCAGTTTTTCCATTTAGTCTATATACTATTGGAATTAACTGTTCTTTGAATATTTGATAGAATTTTCTTGCAAATCCATCTGATCCTCAAGATTTTTTCCTAGGGTGATCATTGATGGCTTATTCAATTTCTTTTTCTGAGATGGATTTATTTGATTATTTTACCTCCTCTTCTGTTAATTGGCACAATTTATGTTTTAAAAATATTCATCCACTTCAATTAGATTGCCAATTTTTATATGCATAGAGTTGGACAAAGTAATTTTTAAGTATTGTTTTAATTTCCTACTCATTGGAGGTGAATTCACCCTTTTCATTTTTGATTTTGGTAATTTGATTTTCTTCTTTATTTTTTTTAATTAAATTGACAAAAGGTTTATCAATTTTATTGTTTTTTTCCATAAAACCAACTATTAGATTTATTAATTCAATATTTTTCTTAATTTCAATTTTATTAATCTCTCCTTTGGTTTTCAGCATTTCTAATTTGGTATTTACTTGGGGATTTTCAATTTGTTCCTTTTCTAGTTCATCCAGTTGCAAACCCAATTCATTTATCTCCTTTTTCTCTATTTCATTCCTTAGGCGTTCAACGATATAAAACTCCCTAAGAACTATTTTCACTACATCCCATAAGTTTTGGTAGGTTGTCTCATTTTTGTCATTCTCTTCAATGTAGTTGTTGCTTGCTTCTATGATTTGTTGTTTAGCCCACTCCTTTAAGATTAGATTCTTTAATTTCCAGTTAATTTTTGCTCTGTTTTTTTCATGGCCCTTCATTACATATAATTTCTATTGTATTTTGATCTGAAAAGGATGTATTGACTCTCTCTAGCTTTCTGCACTGGATTGTGACATTTTAATGCCAAAGTACATGGTCAGTTTTTTGGTATGTCCCATGTACATTTTCCAACAGTTGAGAAAAATGGTATGCTCCTTTCTATCCCCATTAAATTTTTTTCAGAGGTCTATCATAACTACCTTATCCAGAGTTCTATTCACCTCCTTAACTTCTTTGTTGTTTATTTTGAGGTTAGATTTATCAAGTTCAGAGAGCAGGTGGTTGAGGTCCCCCACTAGTATAATTTTGCTGTCAATTTCTTCCTTCAACTCCCCCAACCTCTCCTCTAAGAAATTCTAGCACTTGGAGCATATATATTTAGTAATGAAATTTCTTCATTGTCTATAGTGCCTTTTAGCAGGATATAGTTTCCTTCCTTATCTCTTTTGATTAGATCTATTTCTGCTTTTGCTATTTCTGAGATTAGGATTGCTACCCCTGCTTTTTTTTTTTTTACATCAGCTGAAGTATAATATATTCTTCTCCAACATTGTACGTTTACTCTCTGTGTCTTCCCCTGTTTCAAATGTGTTTCTTGTAAACAAAATATTGTTGGATTATTGTTTTTAATCCTTTCTGCTATTTGCCTCCATTTTATGGGAAAGTTCATCCCATTCACATTCACACTTAGGATCACTATCTTTGTCTTTCTCTCCACCCTTCCCCCCCCCATTTATGCTTTTATTTCTCCCCTACCCTCCACAAGAGAGTTTTATTTTTATCTGCTGCCTCCCTCACTTCTTTGTATCAACCTCCCTCCCTTTCATTCCCCCTTTCTATGACTAATTCTTCCTTCCTTTTTAACCACGTTCCCTTTTTTTCCCCTTTCCCTTCCTACTGCCTGTAGGACAAGTTTTATTTCTTTAATTAACTGAGTATGGTATTCCCTCCTTGAACCAAATCAGATAAGGGTAAATCTCAAACAATACTCATCTCCTTCCCCTCTTATCCTCTACTACAATACATTTTTGTGTCTCTTCCTGTGATGTAATTTTCCTTTTTCTGCCTCCTCCTTTTCTCTTCTCCCATTACAATCTCTCTGGATCCTTCAATCATGTTTTTAACATCACCTCAGTTTTCTTATACCCACTGCCTACATCTACGTATATCCCTTTTAAATGTCATAAGAAATATGCAATTCTCAAGATTAACAAGTACCATCCTCCCATACAGGGATGTAAATATTTTGCCCAAATTGAATGACAAGTTTTTCTTCCCTGGTTATCTTTTTAAGTCTCTCTTGAGTCTTGTATCTGAAGATCAAATTTTCTATAGGGCTCTGGGCTTTCACCAGGAAGGTCTAGAAATCCCTTGTTTCTTTGAATATCCATCTCCTTGCCTGAAATATTATGCTCAATTTTGCTGAGTATTTGATCCCCGATTGTAGTCCAAGCTCCTTTGTCTTATAGAATATAATATTACAGTTCCTCTGATCTTTTAATGTAGAAGCTGCAAGGTCCTATGTGATCCTGACTGTAGTTCCTCCATATTTGAATTGTTTCTTTCTGATTGCTTGCAATATTTTCTCCTTGACTTGTTAATTCTGGAATTTGGCAACAATAATCCTTGGCATTTTCAATTTAGTATCTCTTTCAGGAGGTGATCTGTGAATTCTTTCAATGACTATTTTGCCCTTTGGATGTAGGACCTCATGGCAGTTTTCCCTGATGACTTTTTGGAAGATATTGTCCAGGCTCTTTTTCTTTCATGGCTTTCTGGTAGACCAATAATTCTTAGATTTTCTTTCCTGGATCTATTTTACAGGTCAGTCAGTTGTTTTTTCCAATAAGATACTTTACATTTTCTTCTATTTTTTCATTCTTTAGATTTTGTTTGACTGAGTCTTGATGTCTAATAGAGTCATTAGCTTCTACTTGTCCAATTCTAATTTTTAATATACTATTTTCTTCAGTTAAATTTTGTACCTCATTTTCCATTTGTCCAATTGTCCCTTTTAAGGAATTGTTTTCTCTGTTTATGTGTTTTACTTCCTTTTCTATTTATCCAATTTTCCCAGTTAGGTTTTGTGCTTCCTTCTCCATGTGCCCAATTTCCTTTTTAAAGAGCTGTTCTCTTCCATGAATTCTTATTTTTTTTATTTTGTCAATTGTAGTTTTAAAGCCATTGTCATTGGCTAATTTTTCTTCTACCTTTCTAATATTCCTTTCAAAATCCTTCTCGAGATCTACCAGGAATGCTCTTTGGGTTTGACAACAGTTCAAATTCCCTTTTGAGGCTTCTGATGCAAGTCTCAATGCTGTCCATTTCTGAATTCATGTTTTGGTGTTTGTCCCCATAGTAAAATTCTATGGTCTTGGCTTTTCTGATTTGCTTCTTGCTAATGATGATTACTTTTTCCTGACTTTTATAGTAAACCTCTGCTTCTAGGGCACAAGGGTCTCTGTCCTGCATTTATTGTTCTGGGAACTGAGGCTTTGTGTGCTCTGACCTCTGGTTCTTTCTGCTAGAAGCTAGAATGCTGCAACTTACTCAGTGCTGAGCTGCCCTGTGTGTGACAAGGCCAAGACTAAATGAAGTCTTTTTGAATTTCCCCTGGCTTACCATGAAGCTCACTGTGTGAAGTGTGGGGGAGGGTTGCTTTGACCTCAGGGAATCTCCTCCTTCCCTGAACTAGAACACAGGCAAGCTCAGTGACTGGAGAAGCCCCGTCTGCATGGATGTCTGCCAAATTCCCATGGCCGTGCTAAGGCATCCTGGTGTTGGCCCTTATGGGTTCCACTCTACTGGGACTCAGAATCTCTTCCTGGTTCACTGAGGTGGTGCTGTCTGGGATAATAATGACCCAGAAGTGATTCTCTTCAGCCACAGCAAGTGCGACTCTTCTTGACAATGTTCCTAGCCTCTGAGTTGAGAGTCTGTTTACCCCTTCAGCGGATCCCATTATTCCAGGATTTTTTCTGGAGCAGTATTCTGTGGGTTTTTCTTGGCTCCTGGAAGTTAAAGTAGGTGATTTTCAAACTTTCAATCTGTGGTCTGATAGTCTCAGGAATGACTGCTGTTGTTACCCAGGGCTCTGTGCTTCTCTCTCACTCAGTTCCACTGTACTCTCATCCTGGACTGATATGTATGAGAATCTGAACTGCTGCTTTTGCTTCAGTCTGCCCTGGTGGTTCCTTCTCTTCCCCTTTACGATGGAGTCTGTGCTGTTGTAACCTGTGTGCTCTGTGCTCCCCCAGCTCCATGTAACAAATCCTTCCTGTCTCCCTTCTGGGCTTTCCTGGGCTGGAAATATACTCCACTCTGACTCCTAGTGAATTACGTCACTCTAAAATTTGTTCAAATTCTCTTATTACAAGTATCTGAAGTAATTTGTGGTAGAGCTAAGGTGAGTTCATGCTCTCACTCCACCTTCTTGGCACATACTCTGTGGTAGTTCATATGCTAAGTTATGAGCATGCAGACAAAGAACAAAAAGAGTTCTTGATCTTAAATATCTTATATTCAAGTGAGCTCCAAGAAGGTGAAATGAGAACATGAACTCACCTTAGCTCTACCACAAATTACTTCAGATACTTGTAATAAGAGAATTTTAAGACTTGTAATAAGAGAATTTTAGACTTTAAAGCATTTTTGATGAAAAGGCCAGAGATGAATAGAAAATTTGACTTTCAAATACAAGAATCAAGAGAAGAATGAAAAGATAAACAAGAAAAAGATATTACAAGGGACTTGACTAAAGTTGAACTGCTTGTATTCCTATATGGAAAGATGGAAAGACAATATTTGTAACTCTTGAGACTTTTCTCAATATTAGGGTAGTTGGAAGGAATATATATTTACATATATTTGTGTGTATATGTATATATATGTATATATACATATACACACATACAGAGGGGGTACACAGGGTGAATAGAATTTGAAAGGATGATATCTACAGAAAGAATTAAGGAATGAGAGAGGAATATGTTGAGAGAAGGAGAAAGGGAGAAATGCAAAGGGAGTAAATTATCTCACATAAAAGAGGCAAGAAAAACTTTTACAGTGGAGGTGAAGGGGGGAGATGAGAGGGAATAAGTGAACCTTACTGTCATCAGGTTTGACTTAAGGAAGGAATAATATACATATTCAACTGGATATGGAAATCTATCTTACCCTTCAGAAAAGTAGAGGGGAAGTGTATAGGAGAGGGGGATGTTAGAAGGGAGGGCAATTGGGAGGAGGGGGTAAGGGGTTAATCAGAAGCAAACACTTTTGAGGAGGGACAGGATCAAAGGAGAGAATAGAATAAATAGGGGCCGGATAGGATGGAGAGAAATATAGTTTTCCTCATATGTATATATATATATATATATATATATATATATATATATATATATATATATATATATATATATATATATATATATATAT
>JAQQSK010004878.1:0-20192 GCA_028658325.1 Potorous gilbertii
GGCTTCCACTGTTCCAGAATTTTTCAGGAGTTCTTTTTACAGTAAATCTATGGGCTGTGGGTTCGGACCTAGGATAGGTGAGTCTTTCTATTCCGCCATCTTGGCTCGGCCCCCCCGGAGTTCTTTTTACAGGAAATCCATGGGTTGTCGTTTCGGAGCTAACATATGTGAGTCTTTCTACTCTGCCATCTTGGCTCCTCCCTCTCAATACAAATATTTTTAAAACAAAACATTTCTCTTATTCCCAGTTAATTGATCTGATTCATGTGCCTTTTAGTATGTGTAATAATTTAATGCCATAACTGTGTGCCCTGTATTATGAGTAGATTTTACATTTTTTGAATTATAATTGTAGTAGTAGTAATTAACATTTTTGCATTATCCATGTTACTTCCTTAAACTTATATAAGTAAAAAAAATAAAGCCTCTAAAGCTGACTTAAATCATGTTAATCAAAATAAGACTAAAAATATCAAAGTATTTTTAAGAGTTTGTTAATTTTTATTATATACAGATACAAGTAAAACTGTATTATCACATACCACTCACCTAAGAACCCAGTATTTACATATATGGAATTCTTATATGCCTTAACACTATTATTGCTAAAACTTCTCCATATGTGAATAATATTCCATGAAAAATTATTTTCGCTTCGTAGTCCAAGCAAAATTTTTGAGAAATCTGTCAAAAATATAGCTACCATTCTCCCTTACCAGGAATACTAAATAACATCACTGTAAATAATACAAATGAGTCCACAATGCCAGACCGAGGAATGATAATTACTCATATGTGCAGAGTGATTTAAGTATTATAAGGGTTTTTTCCACATGTCAATTAGATAGGACAAATATTAATATTTCCATTTTACAGATGAAGCATAGGAGAGACTTTGAAATAGCTACTGACTTGTCCAGAGTCATTCAGCTGATTTGTGTTTGACTCAAAAATCAAACATGTTTCCAAAACTAGTGCATTCTTCACTATAGTCAAGGCCCCACAACATAAAGTAAGCACAACCTTACATACTGGTGAAATTGGGAATGAATAGAAAATGAGCCATAAAAGAATATGCTTGACATAAACATGGAAAAGGAAAAACAATATGAAGGACAAGATTAAATTTAAAAATACAGGTTTAGGGAAAGAAAGAAAATTGAGGGAAGGGAAAGGGGTAAAATTGGACTAGAAGAAAACTGAAATAAGAACAGGTAGACGAACTAAAGAAAGAGAAAAAGAAATAAGTAAAGAGAAAAAAGATTACATAAGGGAGAGTAAAGTGAATAAGGCAAGGACTAAGGAAAAAGAGAAGTGGAGAAATGGTGGAAAAACAGAGAAGGATCAGATTTTTATTTCTTACCCCATTCATCCAGGTTTAATAATCTCTGATGTCTATGACAGAACTCAAGGTCACTGAACAGTGAGAAATTCCCTTGGGGGTGATTTTTTTTTTTACCTGAAACTTCATAATCAGGTTATTTCAGATAAAGAAAGGATCCTTTGGTGAGACATCGATATTGGAATTACATACATCTGAGTTTTCATTTCTAGATTGATGGTCGAAGTACAGAATGCCATCATAGTTTCAATTTATGTTAACAGCAATATTTTGATGTGAATAAATGTGTATGTGTGTGTGTGTGTGTGTGTGTGTGTTGTGTGTGTGCGTGAGAGAGAGAGAAAGAGTATGGAAATAGAGAGATAAAGACAGAGAAAGAGATTTGATTTATGGTTCAGCAAATTTCAGTGACTGTTATTGTTTGGATATGTGATTCAGGTTAAATTTCTTAATCCAAAACTTTTTGAATTATTTTAAAAATAGAAATTCCATGCTAACCCAGTTAAATTATTATTTTTTCAAATTCAATACTTTTTGAGACTTACTTATTTTTCTCCTTACTGAACGTTGAAGCTTTGGAATACATGATATTATAAGGATTTCTGTTTGCCTCCTTCCCTCCCTCCCAATTTATGTTTGCATTGCTGATGGCTACAGAAAAAAGTGTAGTAAGTCTAGATCCTGAGAGGAGACATTCTACCATCACATTATTAAGCATATATCATCTACCCTCTGAAAACTAGGAAGTGAGTCAGGTTCATAATTTCACTGGCATAAAAAAACTCTGTAGGTTTACAACCTCTTCTCAGATAGACAGGGAGACCTGCTACCACACCTCTTAGATCAGCCTTCATTAAAGTAAAGCAACTTTTGAGGGATTAAAAATCACTTTAATCAAGCACAGATACCAGAAATAATCAAAATCAAAATATCAGAGAAAATACAGAGAAATCAAAAGTAAGCAGACATGCTTCCAAAATGTCTGACCAATACATACATACACCATTACCAGAGAGGGAAGCATAAAATTCTGGATTTTAGCTGGGGAAGTCGTTAGGAGCGTCACAGAGTCTCTGTGACCAAAGACATATTTCCAGTCAGTAAGCCCGAAGGTGAAACCTCACCCTCAGACTATTTACATATTTTTTAGAGCCAGAGGGCATAAGCCTCTGACCCAGTGCCTCAATAGTAAAAAACAAAAAGTACTTGGGACCCTCCTACAAAGTAATCCACTTCTCACAATGGCCAGGCCAACCAATGGATTTGAAAGATCCTACCCAATCATATTATTCAATCAGAGGCACTTTTAGTAAAACAGAAACAGCAAAAGATTCTGTTTACTTGCCATTACATAGAGATTACATCTAGAATGGAATTTTAAAAATCTTTTCACCTAGACATCAACAAGATATCATGATATTAGTGGTTTTGCTTCTCCCCTCCATGTCATCCCCTCTGACAGAATCATCCAAAGGGTAGTGGGGTAGAATCCTATCCTTTCTCCAAAGATAAGCTGGTTCATTATATTTATAAACTTCTAAGCTTCACACTTTCCTTCTTGATATTTGCATTATCATATTCATAAGGCATATGATTTTCTTCAGTCAACTACCTTTGTTCTGAATTGACCCATGTGAAACTCATACTTTTGTGAATTCTTAAGTCATTATCTTTTATAGCACAGTAAAATGGCACATTAAATTCGTTGAGTACAATGTAATTAGCCAAGTGATATGTAATCTATCCCCATGCTAAATGACACTCTATGTTATTGTTTTCCATAAGATTATTATTTAAATTGACTCCATTTCTTACTATCTTTGGTTATGAAGGATGACAATCAGTGACAATTATTTAGCTCTGGTCTCATTTTTGACTCTATTCACATATCCACTGTACTCCATGTAAATAAAGAAATAGATTAATAAATCTATTATTTAGTACTTTAGTGTCAGAATCTTCTTTGATGTGGAAATAGAAAAAGAAATTAACTTTCTCTTTTGTCTTGGAAATGGGGAACAAAATAAAAACAAGTCATGAAAGTTATCAAGAGAAAGATTTTGGTTTTCTGTAGAAAAAAGAAAATAACAACAGCTTGTGAACTACTGAAGTTTCAAATCCAAGTCTTCTATACCCCAAAACCAGCACTCCACATGGACAACAGGCTGGTATATTTTGCCACTCAACTTGGGTCTAAGTATCCTTTGCCTCATGCTTCTTATGTTATACTAGAAATCAAACTTATACTACAGCTTAATTCTCCATTCTACTCTTTTTCCTTACTCTGACACTGAGATGTCCTACATATCTAGACTACCACCTACTTTCTTCTTGTAGACTTGAGTCACGTTTGGCTTCCAATCAAGAGTTCGATTACATTCAGAGGAAAAATGGTCATACGATGAAATAAAGGACTTTCAAGCATTCTTGATGACAAAACCAGAGCCGAATAGAAAATTTGACTTTCAAATACAAGAATCAAGAGAACCATAAAAAATAAACAGGAAAGAGAAATAATAAGGGAGTTAGTAAAGGTGAACTGTTTGCATTCCTAAATGGAAAAATAATGTTTATAACTCTTGAGACTTTTCTCAGTATTTGGGTAGTTGGAGGGTTTTTATACATATTGACAGAGAGCACAGGGTGAGTTGAACAGGAAGCGATGATATCTAAAAAAATAAAATTAAGGGGTGAGAGGAATATATTGGAAGGTGAGAAATGGAATTGGGCAAATTATCTCTCATAAAAGAGGTAAGAAAAAGCTTTTTCAATGGAGGGGAAAAAGGGGGAGGTGAGAGGCAAAAAGTAAGCTTACTCTCCTCACACTTGGATTAAGGAGCAAATAACACGCACACTTAATTTGGCATGAAAATCTATCTTGCGCTACAGGAAAGTAGGGGAGAAGGGGAGAAGTGGGCTGTGGGGGGATAATCAAAGGCAGGACAAATAGAAGGAGGGAGCAACTCGAAGTAAACACTTTTGGATAAGGACAAGGACAAAAGAGAGAATAGAATAAATGAGAAGCAGGATAGAATGGAGTCTTACACAACATGACTATTACGGAAGTTTTTACATAACTTCACATGTATAGCCTATATTGAATTCCTTGCCTTCACAATGGGGATATGTGGGGAGGGAGGAAGGGAGAGAAGTTGGAACTCAAATATGTAGAAACAAATATTGTGAATTGGTTTTTCCTGCAACTGGAAAATAAGAGATACAGGTAACGAAGTATAGAAATATATCTTCTCTTACAAGAAATGAGAGAAATTGGGGATAAGGGAAGGGAGAGGTGGGTGTGATAGAAGAGAGGACAGACTGGGGGAAGAGATAATCAGAATGCATGGTGTCTTGGTGTAGGGTAGGGGAGAGATGAGGAGAAATTTGGAGCTCAAAATCCTGTGGAAATGAATGTTGAAAACTAAAAATAAATTTAAAAAAGAAAGAGTTTAATTACAAAAGAATTAAAATATCCAAGGTATTGGACATTTAAAGTTTTCGATTTAACACAATTGATAATGAATTTCTGAATCTTAGCTAATTATGCTCCATTTTGCCTCAGATCTCAGCAATAGTGACCATATAATATTATGTTAGGGTCTGAAAATTATATCCCTAAAATATACCCTTTACCCTAATATCACACTTGCTCCCTGCTTTGTGGCAAGTTCATATACGCTCCTTTCTCCAGGAAACTCTGTGAACATATTTCATGTCTCCCATGCTTTATATTTTGTCATTTTTATAACCCATGGCTGGCATTTTTAAAGGGACATGATCCCAACTACCAGCAAAGAAACTTGGGAAAATCTTGTAGATCTACTCACTTATCTACCACATGTATATGTAATGTCTGCCATTAGTACAATTTCTCTTCTAGTATAACCACTCTGACAAACATGTAGGACATAGATAGAATTAGAGGCAATATATCTCACCAAAGAGGCTATGAAATTTTCAATCAAAACACAATGAAATCTCTGGATGTAGGAGATTGTGGTTTATAAGCATGTGGAATATAGGTGATTGACTGTGAAATGCTTCTTTCCACTTGAAAATAAAATCAAATGCCCATAAGTTTTACTGGGAAATACTCTGAAAGAACACCTGTAAAATTGGTATATCTTCTTTTGTTAGAATAATGCACTGAAACTTGCATCTGTCTCTAGTCAATATCCAGAGTGCAACATTGACTTCTTAGGGGTTCTAAGCACAACTCTGTTACTGAGAGACTTTAAACAGTTTTGATTTACTTCACCTAATTTCTTGATTTTTTTTTCTGCTTGAGATCTTTTGTTGCTTATGCTCTGTGCAATTTTGGTGAAATCACTTTCCTTTCTTGGGCCCAAATTCTCTCATTTGTAAGATAAGTGGATATGGTCTCAGAAGGTGCTTTCAACTGTTGATCCTATTATGTTTTTTAGTACTGAAAAGAGAATACTATTACTATAACAATAATAACAATATTAATAACTGAAGGTATCAATAATGGCATTTACTTAGAACCTATTAGCATTGCTGCTTTACACATTTAGAACCTGAGGCAAAAAGAAGTTAAATTAATTGTCCAAGTTCATATAGCTTGAAAGTATCTGAGGCCAGAAGTGAACTCGGTCTTCCTGAATTTAGGCCCAGCACTCCTGACCACTGTACAACCTAGTCCTTGTCTATATAGATATTATAATCTGGTTCATCCTATCAATTTTCTTGGCATCAAGTTCTTCATCAATAAAATTAAATGTTTCTTCTTCTATCATCTCTCTAATGACATCCCTTGAAACCCTACTACAACAAAACTGATACATTTTCACTATGATAATAGTCTCCTAAGTCCCCTTATAGACTACTTTTTAATTTGTCATAATATCACGTCCCAAATTATTCCTAACATTCTGCCATGAACACCCTATCAGTCCTCTACTCAAAATCCTTCAGTGCTGTCCTCTACATTCTTTTGTATTAAATGTCAACTACATATCTTGACATTCAAGCCCCTCCATAATCTACCTGTCTACTGCTTATTCTATTTCCCATAGTCTAGGTCATATCCAAACTTAGCTACTCTCACTTTTCTTAACTACTCTCTCCCTTTCTCATATTCCCTTCCTCATCACATGCTATGCTTTTCCTTCTCTGTAACTTTTTCCATAGTATCCCTTTTACTTTTTTAAAACAAACAAATAAAAACCCTCTTTCTCTTCAAGGCCCAGTTCAGACACTATATCTATCACTCTATTCCCATCCCACAGGGTTAAAGTGCTATTTCCCTGCTCAAAATCCTTGTCATGTTTTCTTGGACTGCTCCTATTCCCATTATATTCTACACAATTGATATCTACTTATTATGCATGTGTGTCCCTCCATAAACCCTTTCATAATTTGCCATATTACTCTGCCTGGTTTAGACTCTGCCATGTCCTACCCCAGGAAAAGTTCATCATCAGGAAAATAATTATCATGGAGAGTCCTACAACTTTGCTTACTCACACTTCAAGAGTACCCCAAGGTCTTTGTCTCCTCCAGTTGCAGGTGGGATGGAAGAACAAACAATTCTTCCCTTAGACTTCTTTTATAGGGAGCTTAAAATGCTAGCCACTTTACCCTATTTGCTACCAGCTATTCTTCTTGATTTTCAATTCAGCAATTTCTTCATCAATTTCTATACCATTTTGCCTTCAGCGTAACTTCTTGCACTCCCTACCTTCTTCCCATCACTAGACACTTTTCAGCTTCATTTTGTGTATGTCTTTCACCATTAGATTTGAAACACCTTAAGGCTAGGATGGGACTTTTCTTTTCCTTTTTGAAATTTCTGGTACTTAACATAGTGCCTGGAACATAGTAGGAATCTACTAAATAGTCTATAAATCATATCATTTTAGACTGAAGATGCTTATCGACAAAAAGGAAACAAAAACAAGAAAACGAAAAAAATGAAACAGAAAATATGCACAATATTTAGCATCTGCAGAGTGGGTGTTTGACACCTCAGCAAAAGTTATAGTTAAAACGATAGCTATGTTACTCCTTGAATAGGAGACTAGAAATACATATCCTATATAGAGAATAGAGAAAGAGTTAGTATGAGATCTTGAAAAGAATATTAGAAGTGCCCTGCTTCATTATGATGTAATTGGACATAATTCTTTTAACCTATAGGAACTTCGGTTTCTTTAATTGTAAAAGAGGGACAATAATATGTACCCTATTTACTTTAAAAACATTTTGTTTCCATTTATTAATGAGAAAAATACTTTATAAAATACTCTCTACAGTTAGAGAAGCTTGGTGTCACCATGAATAATCCTAACTTGGAGTCAGGTTGACATGAAATTGATTCCTTCCTCAGACACTATTAACCTTGCAACCCTGAACAAGTCAGTTAACTCATTTGTGCCTGTTTGTTGATCTGTAAAAAATGAAATAAATATACCTTTTTCCCAGAGTTGTTGGAAGAATCAAATGGGACACTGTATAAAGCATTTTGGAATCTTTTAAGCACTATAAAAATGTTAATTGTTGTTGTTAGTCCATCATTGTTTACCACCAAGAGAATAGTACATCTGTTGAATTACTTGTGCTTGTTGTACAGGTTATCGTTTTTATATCTTTCAAAAAAATTTCAACCAATCATATGAGCTCTTAAACTTTAATGATACATTCCATTATTGGAGTTCAATGAGAACTTCTTGCCTGAACTCTTAATATTTCCTCAGTCAATGGTTTGCTTACCTCTGTTTTAGGCTCCTGCAAAGTTCTACTCTGGAAAAGACTCTGGAGATGAGTTTCCTGGTGATATTTTAGTTGACACTGGGTCAGGTTGAATGTCACTGAGCTGCACCAGTATTCTAATTCCTCTTCCTAATATTTCTCATGTAGGCAAGCATAAGTAATTTGGATATCTTTCTGGTTTAGCATTTTCTTCATGCTTTAGTGAAAATCAGTGAAAGATACCTTCATATTGAATCTTGAAGTGGTATAAAAATTAGATTCGTCAGAAGCATGAAGCCATCTGCAACTAGGCTGAATTGTAATGAACAAAACAATATGGAGATTTTACTCTTTAGGAATCCCCCAGGATATTACAGTGGAAAGAATATTGAATTTGGAGCCAGAAGACATGAATTTGAATTCTATTTTCAATAAGGACTATGAATGAGTCACTTGAAATTTCTAACCATTTTTTTCTCATCCAAAAATGAGAAAATTGGATTAGAAATGAGATGGTCTGACTCTGTGAATTTTGAATTTCTTTTGGGTTCTAAATTTATGGTTCTGTAATTTTCCCCCTATGATTAACTCCTTTGTCCAACTATAGCATTAGTGATATGATGGCAATCTTCTGTGTGCATCTGTGGTAAAGAAATAAATGTTCTCTCAGTGCCCATGAGATCATATAGAGAAATAAAATTATATAATATACATTATATTTGAATTCATAAATATTATATTACATAAAATTTAATATATATAAATATTATATAATATAAGAGCATCAGTAATCCCTCATTTCTTTAAGTTGATGTTTTACCACCTTTTTTGATGACTGTGATTATATGTCAGATGGGCCTCAATTTTCAAAACTTTAATACTCCATGTGATCTGGTGCAATCGAACCTACTGACAAGTGCCCATCAGAATTCTGATTTTACCGTAAGTATTCTGAAACACATAAAGAGTTCACATTTCCAGTGGCTTAGAATGAAAGATAAATTAAGCACTAAATATACATTTATATTCCTGTGTCCATGCAAAACATTGGCATTGAAAGGCTATTCATGTGCAAATGTGAAGTTTCTGTGTGTAATGCAGAGTTTTTATTACCCAACGTTTTTTCTAAAACTCAGAATGTGTAAATCATTGAAGAACAATACTCCCTTGTACAATACACTTTCTGTGAACACAAATCAGTATCATATATAGACTCTGGAAGTAATTTATGGAAGATAATGCAGTTTATTGTTTTATATAAATAGGATTTGGGCTTATGAAATTAGTTTAGAATGCTGAGAGAAGCTGGTTACTCTTTCTATGTCTAGTCCTCAGACTACTGAAACTTGACAATAAAACAATACTTGGTGTGTGTCCACATATGTATGTGAAAGGAATACAAGAAAATCCTTGACAATCCAAGTTCCAGCCTTTCTAAAGTGTAGCAAAGCTCTTATTTTTATAAAGACATCTTTGACCAATGCCAAGATAGGTTTTGCATTTTTTCCTAGGGAATTATCTTAATGCCATAGTGCAAAGAAAAATTTCTCAGTGAGGATTGTTCAATAGCAAGACATAATAGTTAAATATGAAACTAAAAGCATTAATTTCTTATAACCTTTTACCTTTCATTACATCAGAATTCACTTTTGTTTCATAATTTCCCATTTCCCATTGGTTTGCCTTCCAGCAAAAAGGATTTTGTGCAGGTCACATGGGAATCTATTAGTTTTATTAAAAGTCATTGAATTACACAATTTTGCCCTCTTCCATAATTAATATTTGCAGAAAGACAGGGGGAAATCTCCTACAAGATAACACCACTGGAAAATTTGAAGGAAGAGGAAAGGAGATATTTTTCTTATAACAGATAAAACATTTTTTTAATGCCCATTATGTAAGGAATGAAAATTATTTCATTTAAGGTATACTTTTGTATGATATGATTAAGTGATTTTTATTTATTTCCCAGCTATTGAGGTCACAGGGGAAAGATTTTAAAAATTCCTGTGTTAGTTGTATTACTCCCTGCAACATACTAAAAAAATATTCAAAGCAGTGTTATAATTCTTTGAAAATGCATAGTATTGAAATGGCATAGTTTTATTCGCTATTTTAAGTTTAAAAATTCATTTTCCAACTGTATGAGGTAATTTTTAGAAGAGCAAAATAATAACTCTTTACAAATATTTTCTTTCAACTTCTTTGGCTAAATCATACTAAATACTGAAACCACTATGGACTATGTCCTATACATCTAGGTGCATTGGAATCCTTTCTAGTGAACTGTTTGAAATGCTAGGAATATAAAGGATGGATTGGATACTGTTATGACCAGAGTTTAACTGAGTCCTTAAAAGGCTGGGTTGTCTTGCAGTTTTAAGTTCAAGTTCTAACTTTGACATTAGTTTGACCATGGTCAAGGTCCTTATCCTCCCAGACCTTAAGATGACCGTCTCAGGAAAAAAAAAAACTTATTGATTCCTTTCAGTTTGCAAACCATTACTGCGGTCTTAAATTCAGTCAAAGTAGCTATTTATCTGACTAGTTCCAAAAAATTAATCTGGGGGACAGGGGCTAAAACACCTATAAAGAAAGACTTTCAATAAATTTGAGAGCAGCCAAAGCCACAGAACAATGAAGTGGAGGAGATTTCCAGCCCAGGGTGATCTGAAAGGAAAACGGGAAAGGTCTATCTCACAGGACATGGCACAGAGCCCAGGAAAGCCTTGAGAAGAGGACCCAAGCAGGCCTTGGGGCAGAATCCGCAGCTGCAGCAGCAGTGGTTTGCAGATCCCTCAACCAATAGGTGCCAAAGTTCAGTGAGAGGGTTTTTTTCAGTTGGCTGAGAAGGGAGCAGGGTCTTCCTATAACTCCGATCTCAGGCTGGGGTGGAAGAAGCCACATCACACTGCAGCAGCTCCCACAGCAGCACACATCCATTGTTGGATACTGAAGCCCCTGGGGGAACAGAGCAGCTGATGCATACCTCAGCCCTGTGTGGCCACCCTATCCCAACCTAATGCTCCTGGAGGAAATAAGCAGCTGGTGTTTGTCTCACAATGAATGATAGCCCTGCTTTTGTGCCTAGGGAAACTGAGCAGCTTATCTAAATCTCAGTCCCCAGTGCTGGCTTGGTGGAACAGGAGGCAAGGTCGTTGTGGAGAGGAAACTACTACTCACAGATTCTGCACACAAATGTTTCTGGTTCTGACCAGTGCACATGCTTGATTGTGCCACCTTGGAGGAACTGAGATCTTACACATTCCCAGAGTATATCCTACTCTTGACAAAGGACCCAAAAGTCAATAACTGTTTGGGAAAATGCCCAAAAAGGGGGGAAAAAAGACTATAGAAGTTGACTTTCTTGGTGCACAGATATCTTCTCCCAACCTTTTGGATGAGAAAGAACAATGCTTGACAACAGGGAAAGACATAAAAGTCAAGGCTTCTGTATTCCAAACATCCAACGTCAATATTCAATAATCTCAGACCGTGAAAGAGCTCAAAAAGGATTTTGAAAATCAAGAAAGAGAGGTGGATGAAAATTTGGGAAGAGAAATGAGAGAGATGCAAGAACATCATGAAAAGCAAGTCATCAATTTGCTAAATGAGACTCAAAAAAGTGCTGAAGGAAATAACGCCTTTGAAAATAGGTTGACTCAATTGGTGAAAGGAGTTCAAAAAGCCTATTAGGAAAAGAACACTTGAAAATCAGAATTAGCTAAATGGAAAAGGAGGTTCAAAAGCTCACTGAAGAAAATAGTTATTTTAAAAAAAAATAGAATGGAAGAGATGGACACTAATGACTTTATGAGAAACCAAGAAATCACAAAACAAAAGCAAAAGAAGAAAAAAATGGAAGATAATGTGAGATATCTAATTGGAAAAACAAGCGACTTGGAAAACAGACCCAGGAGAGATAATTTAAAAATTATGGGACTACCTGAGAGCCGTGACCAAAAACAGAGCTTAGACATCGTCTTTCATGAAAGTATGAGGGAAAACTGCCCTGATACTCTAGAAACAGAAGGCAAAGTAAACATTGAAAAAATTCACCAATCACCTCCTGAAAGAGATCCAAAAATAGTAACTCCTTGGAACATATCAGCCAAATTCCATAGTTACCAGGTCAAGGAGAAAATACTGCAAGCAGCTGAAAAGAAACAATTTAAGTGTTGTAGAAATAAAATCAGAATGACACAAGATCTAGTACCTTCTACTTTAAGGGACTGATGGGTGTGGAATACAATATTCCAGAAGTCAAAGGAACTAGGACTAAAACCAAGAATCACTTACCCAGAAAAACTGAGTATAATACTTCAGGAGGAATAAATCGTCCTTCCATGAAATAGAGGACTTTCAAGCATTCTTGATGAAAAGGGCAGAGCTGAAAAGAAAATTTGACTTTCAAACACAAGAATCAAGAGAAACATGAAAAGATAAAGACGAAAGAGAAATCATAAGTGACTTATTAAAGTTGAACTGTTTACATTCCTACAGAGGAAGACAATATTTGTAACTCTTAAAACTTTCTTCAATATCTGGGTAGTTGGTGGGATTACATACACACACACACACACACACACACACACACACATATATATATATAATAAACTATATATATATATATATATATATATATATATATATATATATACACAGAAAGAGAGACAGACAGAGAGAGACAGAGAGCACACGGTGAGTTTAATAGGAAGGAATCATATCTAAAAAAATAAAACTAAGGGGTGAGAGATGAATATATTGGGAGGAGAAAGGGTGAAATGGAAGGGGGTAAATTATCTCTCATTAAAGAGGCAAGAAAAAGACTTTTCAACGGAGGGAAAAAGTGGAGAGGTGAGAGGAAAAACATCAAGCTTACTCTCCTCACATTTGACTCAAGGAAGGAATAAAATGCACAACTTCTTTTAGTACGAAAACCTATCTTACAGTTCAGGAAAGCAGGGGAGAAGGGGACAAGGAGTTTGGGGGAGATGATGGAAAGGAGGGCAATGGGAGGAGTGAGCAATTAGAATTCGACACTCTTCTGGAGGGACAAGGTCAAAAGAGAGAACAGAAGAAAGTGGAGCAGGATAGGATGGAGGGAAACATAGTTAGCCTTACACAACGTGAGTATTGTGGAAGTCATTTGTAAAACTACACATACATAGCCTATATTGAATTTCTTGCCTTCTCAATGGAAATGGATAGGGAAGGAGGAAGGAAGAGAAGTTGGAACTCACAGTTATAGGAACAGCTGTTGAGTACTGATCTTGCACACAACTCGGAAATAAGAAATAGAGATAATGGGGTATAGACATTTATCTTGCCTTACAGGACAAAAGAGAAGATAGGGATAAGGAAAGAAGGGATGTTAGAAGGTAGGGCAAATTGGTGGTAGCGGTCCTTAAAATACTTGGTGTTTTGGAGTGGGGGGAGGAGAGAGATGGGAGAAAATTTGGAATTCAAAATTTTGTGGAAATGAATGTTGCAATCTTAAACTAAATAAATGAATTTAAAAACTAATCAAAATTATCTGATTAAGGTGTCTAATTTGATTTTGGAGTGGTGGATTAACTAGTCCACTGAAATATAGAAATGTGTTCTTAGAAGCCATATAATTTCTGACTGTGTCCTACTTTAGTGTAAATCTCTAAAAGATTTCCTTTCTCTGTAAGAAAATAATGGTAATATAAGGAAAAGTGTATGAAAACAGGGGTCATCTGAATTCAGGTACAAGTAATGCATTTGAAAAGAGCCAGAGCAATGATTAAGATTAAGAAAGGGAAAAGAAGAGAGGACATAGAGAGGAAGGAAAATTCTAATGAGATTTTCCCAGTTCACTAATACCGTTTTTATTATCCTTCTTTCTCTTTTTACTGGGCTCTAGCTTTCATTATTTTCATTTGGTGAATATTGTAATTTCCTCGACTTTTCTCTTTCAATAGTCTCCTTTGTCAGAAAGAATATTCATAGAGTCACTCTAATCCCAGAAACTACTTTTGAATACAAAAATGCAGAGACCCATAAACACTATTTTTTCTGGATGAATCTTTGTCATTATTTTCTTTTTCCATCCATCTCTTTTTTCTTCATCCCAAAGTAAAGGGAACCTGAAAATAATACTGTTTAAAGAGACGCAATTCATTAATGATGTTATAGGTTTGTGAATTAGTCTATACAGAGATTTCTGCTAGTACCTGTTTAGAAATTATTATTTTATGGTGTGATTATGATAAAATAGTTATGGACCTATCAACAGAGATCGTTAAATTAAGAGGTTGGTATGATGAGAGCAAGTGTGTTGAATGAGAAGAGTAGCTGACTGAAATTGGCAGCTACCAGAGTTCAAATCTTCCTTCTCACACAACCTATTTGAACATGACATATTCTTTGGATTTACTTCATTTTTCACATGATGATAATGATACTTGTAGGGCTATTTCTGCAGTGTTTTGAGACTCAAATGAGCTGTAAGGAATTTTGGAAGCCTTTGAGTGCTATGTAATGTAATTTATTCTTGTTTATACTCCAAAGAAAGAAATTATGTGCTGTTTCTTTGTATCATATTTAATTTTTAAATAAATAATAACTGGAGCCTGTGGAGTAATTTACATAAGTGTGTATACGTGTGTGTGTTTATTTTGTGTGTGTATACATTGAGTCTAACAACAATCCTATGAGGTGTCAGGAAATATTATTGTCATTTGGCAGATGACATAGTGGTTAGATGACTTGTCCCTCGTTATCCAGCATACGCTTTCCAGAAGGATTTGAACATTCTTTTTCTTTCCTGTTATTAATTTTTTTTTACTTCTACTTTTAGCTTATGGAATAAAACAAGCATTTCCACAATATTGTAAAAAAAAATAAAATTGTACATGAAACTTCAAATCTACTGTGCACAATTTGCTCTTCCTTTTATCCTGATAGTGTTTTCACGGTACTTGAACTGTTTCTTTCTGGCTGCTTGCAATATTTTCTCGTTGACCTGGTAGCTCAGGAATTTGGCTACAATATTCCTAGGGACTTTCTATTTTGAATCTCTTTTAGGAGATGCTTGTTGGATTCCTTCAGTATCTATTTTAACTTCTGATTCTAGAATATCAGGTCAGTTTTCCTGGATAATGTCTTGAAAGATTATGTCTAGGCTCTTTTTTGGTCATGATTTTCAGGTATTCCTATAATTTTTAAATTGTTTCTCCTGGATATGTATTCCAGGTCAGTTATTTTTTTTAATGACATATTTCACATTATCTGCTACTTTTTTCATTTCTTTGATCTTATGTTGTAATTTCTTGATGTCTCATGAAGTTATTAGCTTCTGTCTCCTCCACTCTAATCTTTCTTCAGTGAACATTTGGACCGCCTTTTCTATCTTGCCAAATCTGGTTTTTAAAGCATTCTTTTCCGCATTGGCTTTTTGAATCACTTCTGTCCTTTGAGTTAGTACATCTTTAAGGTGTTTTTTTCAGATTTCTTTTGCATCCCCTTTAGCAAGCAGGTGACTCATTTTTCATTATTTCCTTGCAACATTCTCATTTACCTTCCCAATTGTCCCTCTGCTTCTCTTACGTGACTTTCAACATGCTTTTTGAGCTTTTCCATGGCCTGAGTGCAATTCATAATTTCCTTGGTGACTTTGGATGTAGAAGTTTTGACTTTGTTGTCTTCTGTTTGTATATTTTGATCTTCCTTGACACCAACATAAAGTTTTGTAGTCTGATTATTTTTCTGGCTTTTATTGATTTCCCCCACCATTTTTTTTTTACTTTTGAGACTTTTGTCAAGTTCTCTGCTAGTTCTCGGATTCCAGTGGGGCCTGGGAGTGTAACCTGTCAGCTGCTCAATCTCTCACAATCTGTGGATGTAGAGCTCCTGAAACAGCTACTGAATCTGCCTCTACTGCTCCTACTGTGGCTGCTATCTGCTCCTCCACTCCCTCCACTGTCCTGTGGCTGGTGCCAGACCACTCTTCTCTCTCACAGATGTTAAATAGGTTTTTCCAACTGATATTTCAATTTTTCCTTGACTTTTTGGGGTTGTGAAGTCTAGAAGGTGTAACAGGTGCCAGGGAGTCAGTCCTGCCCCTCATGAGACCTGCTCAGGTTCCATCTTTGCTGGGGCAGTCCATGCTGCACTGCACTCTGCTCCAAATATGGTGTAATAGATGCTTCCTGTCGACCATCTTGGGCTGGATATTTGCTTCACTCAGTTATTCTGTGAGTTCTGCAGCTCCAGAATTTGTTTGGAGTCGTTTTTACAGATATTTGGCAGTGCTTGGGAGGGTAGTGCTAGCAAGTCTCTGCTTGTACTCTGCAATATTGGCATTACCTCATCTTTGTGTATTTCACTGGTAGCTATATCTGTTACATAGATCTGGAAACCAAAACTTTCAGGCCTTTTCCACACTGTGATTGGACTACTACTTCCATGGTCCATCATCTTTCTTCTCAATAACACTAGCAGGAGACTTTGCCTAAAAGAAAATAATTCTATACTGAAGACCTGATGGGTCCTTGCTTCCTTGACATAGTCTCCTGGTTATCTAAGGTCATAAAAATTCTAGATATTTGGATCTGAAGTTCTAATACATTGCATATTCCTGAAGTCCATGCACATTGCCATTTGGCCTTCTCCATATCCTGCCCAAATAATGACGTCTATATGTAGATGTATAAACTGTGTCCACAAAAGCTATATGCCTCTGTATCCTTCTTTTGTTCAGTAACTTAAGAGTCTTCATTTCATCACAGCAACGAATATGAAGCAAGAGAATTCTGAAGCTAGGATGAGTGAGATGCTCCGTTTTATCCCTTTTTTTAGTTACTTAGCAATTCTTCTCTTCTACCTTGTATAGTCTTGCTGCTATTGTGTTTCTTTTTTCTCTTATTTCTACTCTTCTCACCATCATAAACAATTCAGGCGTTTCCAAACTTTTCTGGTGAAAACAAGCTGTGTGACAAGTTCTGTGTCCCTCAGTGAAACTATCTGTGATTTAATATATAATTAAATCATAGTTGATTGTGTGACTCAGGCATAGGAGTTAAACAACTTGCCTAGGGTGCCACAAATCATAAATGCCAGAGACTGATTTGAATATGCAATACCTTTTGTCTTATCCAAAGCGTTAAAAAATAGACTTTGTAACAGGACTTCCCCCAACACCTGGTTGTCCTTAACTTCTCTGACAATCTTTCCTGGTCATCTAAGATCATAAAAATACCAGTTGTATTCAAACTAGAGGCTAAGACCTGGTAATTATTGAAGGACATACATATTACCATGTGTCCTTCATTATATCCTATCCTGAGATATGGGGCTCTAAACCTAGAGCTTTAGCCACTAGTCAGTATATAAGACTGCCCTTATAAAGTAAAAGCAAATCACAAATTTGAATAACCAAATATAATTTATAGTGTTAGAAAAATAATGGTATCGAGTGTGATATGCAGGTATTCATATGTATAAAATACCACATTTCAAATGCTTTTATCCTAAGTATATATGTAATGACTTCTCCCTCTTAAAACGCTGTCAATTCTCTGTTGTAAATCCTGGTCACTGGAATAATTTGTAATGCAATTAATTTATTATTTGACATGTATTCATTAAAAATATATTTTCTTCCAGACATGCTAAAATATGGGAAAACAAAGGTTAAAAAATGAAAGATAAGCATTTTTCCTGCCTTCAAGGACTTTAGATCTGTTGGAAGAAAGAGTCAGAATATTCAGCTAAGGAAAAAACAAAAATATGCATACCTACATACACACATAAACATATACATACATATATACAAACACAAAATCATTTGTAAGGAAGGAATTAGAAATTTAAGGGAATCAGGATAAGTAGTGCGCAGCAGAAGGCATTTAGGTTAAGCTTTGAAAGAAGCTAAACTGTAAGAGATATTAAAGGATACACTCCAAGGATGGAAGAAACAACTTATACCAAGTCAGGAAAAAAGGAGATGTACAGATTACAGCAAGCAATATGGTTTAGATGTAATGTCATATATCTGTGGGAAGAAAAATTTGCACTAATCCTGAAAAATAAGATTAGAGCCTGAAAATGACAGGGTCAAAATACACTAATAATTTGAGATGACTGGGAACTACGAGAATTTTTTGACCTGAGAAATGATATTAAGAATATCCTTCAATAATTGTATTGAGAACGGATTGTCAAGCGAATACATTCAAGGCGGAAACAGCAATGCATATTACAGATGAGTAATGATGCTGTCATGAATGTGGATCAAAGTAAGTGTAGTTCTCATTAAACTGCATGGTTTGTGGACCACCAAGTCTGCAAACAGAAGAGGAAACCTCTTATTGAACCTTTAGTGTGACCATCCTTTCTACCAACCTCAATCTGTTGTTGTTGTTATTGTTGTTTTTAACAACGCATCTCTCATTTAGTCAAAATTACTGAATCATAAGCACAAGCTGGATTGGCCATAAAATATCTGAATGAGGATTCAGAGGTATACTTGGACGTAGAATAGTGCCGTTGGATACGTGAAGAAAATGAAGCAGAACAGTTAATGAGAAGGTGATCTGCCCCCTCTTGGCTGGAAGATTGCTGAACTCTGATATTTGGTCCTAGACAGTGGATCGAAGTATTGTCAGTTATTCTGAAATCATTGAGAAAAATGGTCATAGCTATTCTAGAACATAACGGGAAAAATAAATATCACAGGGAACATATTTTTTATTTTATATATGTAATATTTATTTATATTTTTTATATATCCTAACTAAATTTTTTTATTAAATAAATTTATTTATTTAAGATTTTACATTCATTTTCACAACATTTTGGGTTCCAAATTTTCTCCCCATTTGTCCCCTCCACCCTCCTCAATACACCTCTCATTCTAATTACCCATATCACCCATCTGCCCTCTCTTCTTTCATTGCTTCCTTCCCTTACCCCATCTTCTCTTTTGTCCTGTAGTGCCAGATAACTTTCTATTTCCCATTACCTGTATTTCTTATTTTTTAGTAGTAGGAACAATACTCAATGGTTGTTCCTTAAACTTTGAGTTCCAACTTCTCCCCATTCCTCCCTCCCCACCCATTCCCTTTGGGAAGGCATGCAATTCAATATAGGCCATATCTATGTAGTTTTGCAAATGACTTCCATAATAGTCATGTTGTATAAGACCGACTATATTTCCCTGCATCCTATCCTACTCCCCATTGCTTCTATTCTGTCTTTTGATCCTGTCCCTCCCCGAATGTTGACTTTAAATTGCTCCCTCCTCCCATTATCCTCCCTTCGATCATCCCCCGACCCTGCTTATCCCAATCTTCCCCACTTTCTTGTATTGTAAGATAGGTTATCATACCAAAATGAGTGTGCATTTTATTCCTTCCTTGGTCAAATGTGATGAGAGTAAACTTCATGTTTTTCTCTCACCTCCCCTCTTTTTCCCTCCACCAGAAACTGTTCTTCCTGTCTTGTCTGTGAGAGATAATTTGCCCCACTCCATTTCTCCCTCTCTCCTCCCAATACATTTCTCTCTCACCACTTAACTTCATTTTGTTAAGATATGATCCCTTCCTACTCAATTTACCTTGTGCTCTCTGTCTCTGTATGTGCATGTAAGTGTGCTTGTGTGTGATCCCACCACCTACCAAGATACTGAAAAGTTTCAAGAGTTACAGATATTGTCTTTCCATGTAGTAATGTAAACAGTTCAACTTTATTAAGTCCCTTATGACTTCTCTTTACTGTTTACTTTTTCATGGTTCTCTTCACTCTTGTGTTTGAAAGTCACATTTTCTTTTCAGCTCTGGTCTTTTCATCAAGAATGCTTGAAAGTCTTCTATTTCATTGAAAGACCATATTTTCCCTTGAAGTATTATACTCAGTTTTGCTAGGTAGGTGATTCTTGGTTTTAGACCTAGTTCCTTTGACTTCTGGAATATCCTATTCCATGCCCTTCGATCCCTTAATGTAGAAGCTGCTAGATCTTGTGTTATCCTGATGGTATTTCCACAATACTGGAATTGTTTCTTTCTAACTGCTTACAATATTTTCTCCTTGACCTGGTAACTATGGAATTTGACCACAATGTTCCTAGGAGTTTCTCTTTTTGGATCTCTTTCAGGTGGTGATTGGTGGATTC
>JAQQSK010004879.1:0-21542 GCA_028658325.1 Potorous gilbertii
TTTTTTTTTATCTATTTTTAGAAAAGTTAGCCAAATATTGGGATTAATTATTTTTAACAGTTTGATAGAATTCACTTGCGGATCCATTGGTATTAAGGTTTTCTTCTTTGGCTGTTAGTTCATAGCTTGTTCAATTTCTTTTTATAGAATTGATCTAGTTAAATTCTCTATTTCTTGTTCTGTTTATCTGAGTATTTGACCTTTCTGTAAATATTCATTGGTTTTAATTATCAATTTTGTTAGCCCTTAAGTAAAATTATTTCTAATTATTTCCTCTCTTCATTTTGCTGTGAATTCTTTTTTTCTTTTTTGATGCTTCCAGTGTGATTTTGTTCTCTCTTTGTAAAAATTAGACTCCCTAATAGTTTATCTATTTTGTTAGTTTTTTCAACAAACCAACTCCTAGTTTTATTTGTCATTTGGATGATTATTTTGTTTTCAGTTTTTGATTTTCAGAATTTCTATTTTGTTGTTTAACTGTTCCATAAAGAACTTGCATTCCATGGGAAGAGGGAACTTGCTTATAATTAGTATATACAAAGAAATGACATGCAGGATGATTTCAGAAAAACCTGGAAAGATTGACATCAACTGATGCCAAGTGAAATGAACAGAACCAAGCAAATATTGTACACAGTAACAGCAACATTGTAAGATGAAGAATTGTGAATGACTTAGCTCTTCTCAGCAATATGATCAAAGACAATCCCAAAGGACCATGATGAAACATGCTATACACCTCCAGAGAAAGAACTGATACTGTCTGAATACAGACTGATGAATGTTATTTTTCACTTTCTTTCCTTCTTTTTTAAAATTCAGGTCTTCTTGTACACAGTGGCTTACATGGAAATGTTTTATATGATTGCATGTTTATAAACTATATTAAATTGCTTTCCATCTCAAGGAGGGACAGAATTTCCAACCCAAAATTTTAAAAATTGTTTAATGTGGGGGAAATAATTGGGGAATATTTGGGGAAAATAATTTGGGGAAAAATAAAATATATAAAATAATTAGTATATACCGAACATTCACAAAATAAACACAAGTTAGTTTGAGAAGTAATGGTACTAGCAGACCTATCAGAAAAGCTTAATCTTGAAGGAAGTAAAGGATTCTGAGAACCAGAGATAAGGAAGTAATGCATTCCAGAAATGAGGGACACCAATTCAAAGGTACAGAGATGGAAGAGAAATGGAAAAAAACGCTGGTTTAATTGAAGGTAGAGTCTGGGAAGGAGAATAACATATAATGAAACTGGAAAGGAAACTTTATGAAAGGCCTGCCAAACTGCATCAATATTTTGTCCTACAGGACAAAACTGCATCAATATTTTGTCCTACACTGGACTTTATTGACTAGTGTAGTGACGTGGTTAGACTTTCACGTAGGGAAAATTACTTTGACAGTTATATGAAGGATGGATTGGATAGGGGAGAGACTTGAAGGAGAGAGTTGATGAGGGCCTTTACTAAGGTGATGACTGTTTGATTTGTTTGAATATGATGAGTCAGATGCCAGAGATGTTGTAAGAGATAGAAACAAGATTTGACCACTTATATGCTGAATTAGGAAGAGTGGAGGATATTGCCATGGTTATAAACCTGGGAGACTTGAAGGTGGTGGAAATTTATAAAAGAGTTTTTTTTTTTGTGGGAAAGATAATATATTTTGTTTGGTCATGTTGAGTTTGAGCTGCCTAAGGGACGTTCAGCAGAAGAAGAGAATTGAGACTGGATGTGGAGCTGATGAGGTTACTGTATGAAAGAGTGTAGAGAGAGCAGAGGTCCAAGGAGAAATGTACTCACAGGTAAGGTATGTGATATGAGTAAAAGGCCCACAAAAGAGCACCTTTCCATTAAGGGGTGGGGAACCTGTGGCTTGGAGGCTGTATGTGGCCCTTTAAGTCCTCAAGTGTGGCCCTTTGACTGAATCCAAACTTCCCAGAACAAATCCTCCTCGTAAAAGGATTTAGTCTGTAAAACCTGGACTCAGTCCAAAGGCTGCACCTAAGGACCAAGAAGGCCACATGTGACCTCAAGCTGCAGGTTCCCCACTCTGATGTTTGAAAGGTGATCCCACCCCCCTACCTGTGTCTCAATGATTCCTTGGCATTCTTTGAGCTTCACTCAGGTGCTGCCTCTTATAGGAAGCTTGTTCTGACATTCTCTCCAGTTTCTTGTTTTCTCCATTCAGAATGACTTTGTGTTTAATTTTTTATGTCTACATTCTACTCCCCTTCCCCAATAAAATCCCTGAAGGCAGTGCCTATTTGTTTGTGTCTGTGTCCGCAGAGCCTAGCATAGTGCCTGACACATAGTAGCTGCTTAACAGATGCTAGCTGAGTGAGTAACATAGTAGTATCAACATGTTATATAGACAAGCTGTGTACCAAGGACTAGGAGATCAGTGAGTAATCAGTAATCAATCAATCAATCAATCTATCTATTTATCTATCTATATATCTAATCTATCTGTCCATCTATTTAATTGAAGTCAAAGCCTATTCTGGGGCAGAGGTCCTAGAGATTCCCACAGGGGGAGATTTATTTTAAATCTACATTTTATGTGGATTATTGGTCTGAGAATAATGTTTATGTATGAATGTGCTTCTTGTTTGATATACAAGCCGAGACTCAAAACCATTTCTCAGCCTGGAACACTATCCCTAGGAGCAGGTCCCTTCCTCAGTCAGCCCTGACTAAGACCTGGAATGGGTGGTAAGTAACAGAGCTAACAGTTTGCATCTATTCCAGAATCTTACACATGTTTAGGTCCCTTCATATTGGTTTGAGACCTGTTATTGCCCTGCTACACAGCCTTTCCTTGTACTGGAATGCTGTTTCTTGTATACTCCTATCTAGACCTGGTCCCCAGTGTCAGTTAACCTCTCTCTGTCTTCCTGTGCTAATCTGGACAAAGTGACTTATTTTTTTCTTTGATTCTCAAGCAGAATTTAGTCTTATGCATTTTCTAGATTATTTTCAATGGAATTAGAGGCTAGGGAGAAGCTTGCTGTATTTCTTCCTGGCAATTCTGCCATTTTGACTCTACCTCTCTCTAAAGTCCAGTCTGTATTCTAGCCTTAAATCTTTTCTTATCTCATTTCTTACTCTCCAGTCCTTGGGCAGCTAGGTCATGCAGTGGATAGAACACCACTGCAGGAGTCAGGAGGACCTAAGTTCAAATCTCACCTCAGATACTTGAAACTCACTAGCTGTGTGACCTTGGGCAAGTCACTTAACCCCAACTGCCTCATCCTGGGTCATCTCCATACATCCTGATGAATACCTGGTCACTGGGTTCAGATAGCTCTGGAGGAGCAGTGAGGCTGGTGACCTGCACAGCCCTCCCTCACTCAAAACAAAGTCAAGTGCAAGTCATGTCATATCTCTGATGGCATGGTCTTCTTTGGCAATGAAGGACGAACACACACTCTCCAGTCCAACTGTAATCTAACCTACATTTCTCCCTTTTACGTTTGTGTAGAGTATGAGAGATTTTGTTAGATCCTTTGCTAGAATCCATGTATATTTTAATAAAGTGAGGGAAATTTAAATCAGGAATTAGAAGGGATTCTCTTTAACAGGCAAAGGACAAAGAAACTTAAAAACTTTGGTAGTTACTATACTGCTGTGCATATCAATTTCAAATGAGAATAAAACATTTTTTCTAGTTATAAATATCAGAAAATATGAATCTAGTTTATGTAAAATTTTTCATAGGACAGCTAAGTGGCACAGTAGGTGGTGCTGGCCTAAAGTTAGGAAGACAACTGAGTACAACTAGTCACAACTAGCTGTGTGACCCTAGTTTGCCTCAGTTTCCTCATCTATAAAATGATTTGGAGAAGGAAATGGCAAGAACTTCAGTATCTTTGCCAAGCAAACCCTAAATAGGATTACGAAGAGTCAGACACAACTATACAATAACGAGCAAATTTTCAGGAATGAATTATATTGTGTAAAACATTTACCTGAAGTAACTGTAGATTTCATGTATAAACTGTCATTGAAGTTAGAATTATTGCTAAAATTTAAAGGAATAGGTCTGGAAATTATTGAGATGGGGGGTATTCTTTTCACAATAAAAATGATGTTAAAATAACACTTCCAAAATTGAGGTAATTGTATGGAGATTAACTAGAACTAATATTTGATTTTTACCATAATGGAAACTAATGAATATCTATATGTGCATAGATATTACATACATAATGAAATCTAACCAGCCCTTGCCTAATATAATGTGACAGACTCAAAAAGATCATGCAGCAATATAAAAAGTCATTTACGTCACTTAACAGGTTATCCAAACATCTTTGTAATTTGTAAGCCTATAGCATCTGGTTCTTTGATATCATTATCAGCATTGCAGACAATCAGATTTTCAAGCTCCATATGGCAATCACTTGTGTATACATATTATGTATTTCCCCAAATGTTTTTTTAACAATAGCTAGCACTTAATGATTAGAGTTAAAAGTATTATTCATTTATTGTGCAAAAAATGTAGCACAGAAAATGACAATAAAGTTTGTCCCAAATGGCTATTTAAAGGCATCAAAACAAGATATCCTTGCTTTAGTTTGTGTTAATGGAAAAAAAGAACATGTGTATATACACATATATGTACATACATTTATTATGAATATCTGTAAAATCAAGATAATTATAGAGAATTATATGCATTTTAATATGTCATAAAATAAAGTATTAAATCTTACTTCAAAATGTTATTCATCTGAAATTTGGCCTGTTTTCAGGTTTTGATAGATTATTTGACATAACAATATTTTATATCTTTAAAGGTATAAGGTATAAGTGATTTGCAATTGCATGTATTACAGTCATTCATAACCATCTACGAAAAGACGAAGCTGCCCTTTCATTCCTGTAAGAACCCTTTCCATTTGATGGAGATGGCAATTTCTCTGTAGCCTCTGATGCTCTTTTATTCTGGTCCTTTCATCCCTTCAATCTCCCAAAGGGCCCCACCCATTGTTCTGGGGGCTGACCTCATGCACCTCTCCATCTCTTGCCTCTGCCTTTGGACTAGCTGTCCCCTTTGCCTAAAATGTGCCTCATGTCCTCCTCTGAGAATCTGTTATTTCCTTTAAGGTTCAGCTCAAGCACCACTTCTACATGAACACTTTTCTTATCTCCCCAGCTATTAATTGTCTTCTGCTCTGGAAATTACCTTGCATCCATTTTATGGACAGCAGAATATGCATTTGTCATATACCCTGATAGAATGTAAGGTCCTTGATGAAAGGAACCGTTTTAATTTTTCTCTGTATTGCCAGGACCTACCATAATGCCTGGAACATTATAGAACTTTGTTAAAGGTTTGTTGACTGACTGATCTGCATGAGAAGCTTCCTCACTCAGACTTTCCTATACCAATGAAATCATAGCCAAACCAAAATAAAAGTGTCTCATGTTTGCAAAGTACTGTGATATATATTGGAGATAGTAAATTTTTTCAGTAAAAATTTATTAAATGCATTTCTGAAAATAGAAAAAGAAAAAAGTAAGTGGAGCAGGTGTGAGGACAAAAGCTAATGAGTTTGGTTATGGATACATTTAGTTTCACATATCATAAGTACATCTAACTGCAGGTGTCCAGCAGGCATCTGGAGCTGTGGAATTGGAATTATGAGACTAAAAGAGCCCAGCAATGTTTCAACCAGCAAACATTTGACCTCTTTCATAACCTCAGAGATTTGGTGGCTAAGGACAACACTAGTTTCGTTTATAAACTTGTTTATAAAGTCTTAAAAAGGAGGATGCTAGAAGAATAGGAACAGTTTTTTACCTCATGAAACAGTGGGCAACAATGGAAGGAAAAATGATTTAGGAGAAAATTTGGTAATAGATCCAATAAAACAAAGTCATCTGTAGAGCATTTAAAGTTCAGAATAAAAAAATATCAAAAAAATTGTTAAGATTTATTTTTTTATGACAAATCCCTTTCACAATTAAAGTCAGTGGAGCCCCCATATTTGGAGTATAATTTGTGTTCTTCCATTGCCAAAGAAGACCATGCCATTGGAGAAATAATGACATGACTTGCACTTGACTTTGTTTTGAGTGAGGGAAGGCTGTGCAGGTCACCAGCCTCATTTCTCCTCCTGAGCCATCTGAATCCAGTGACCAGATGTTCATCAGGATGACTGGAGATGACACAGGATGAGGCAGTTCGACTTAAGAGACTTGCCCAAGGTCACACAGTTAGTGAATGTCAAGTGTCTGAGGTGAGATTTGAACTCAGGAACTTCTGACCCCTGCACTGGTGCTCTATCCACTGCAACACCTTGCTGCCCCATTTGGATTATAGTATCACAATACCAGATGTGATATATGGGGACATGGAAAAGATGCTGAAGAAAAGAAAGATGGAAGCACCAAAAACTTGTTGACCCTCATAGCTAACTCTGAAAACAGCAAGAAAAAGTCTAAAACTGGGGATGGTGCCTACCCCCAGGGGAGCAGAGGTTAAAAGTTAAGAAATAGGCTAGAAAAATGAGCAAACAGAGTTTGCAAAATTGAGTTAGACCATAAAAAGCTACCATGGTGTCTGGGAAGACCAAGACCTAAACTCAGAAGAAGAAAACACTGTGAAAACCTCAAATGGGATCATGAAGAGTTCAGCATGTCTGAAGTGACTGAATAACATGGTGCCTATTTGGAACTTAGCCTAGTGTGATATGTGGTATTGGTCTAAACCCAATGCCTGCTATACTGCTGTCTATTTTTCTCAGCAATTTTTATCAAATAGCGAGTATTCCTATGGTTGATATTTTGGGATTTACTGGGCACTGGTGTTATATACCTGATCTGTTAAACTGATTGAATTATTTCTTAACCAGTACCAAATAGTTTTGAGAATGATTTCATAGTACAGCATAGTTTTATAGGACATTTTTACATCTGATTTTGCCAGGACCCTGTCTCCCCTTCCACCCTTTTTTGTTTTTAGTTTTATTGCTATTTCTCTTGAGATTCTTGACATTTTGTAGATTCTTGATTTTTTGTACCTACAGATGAATTTAATCTTTTTTCTAGTATTATAAAGTAATTTTTTGTTACTTTGATTTCTAGGGCACTGCATAAATATATTAAATGAGATAAATATTGTCATTTTTGTTATATCAGCCCAACCTACACATGAGCAATTCATATTGCCTAATTATTTAAATGTCTTTATTTGTATAAAGTGTTTTATACCTGTAGTCATATAGTTCCTAAATGTATCTTGATAGGTAGACTCACAAGTATTTAATAAATTTGCACATTTTGTATTTATTTTAAATAGAATTTCCCCTTCTGTATCTCCCTGATGGATTTTATTGCTATTATAAAGAAATTCTGGGGACTTATGTGGATTTATTTTTTAACCCCATAACTTTACTAGAACTATTGTTTTATTTTTTTTTAGTTGACTTTCTAGGATTTTCTAGGTATCCCATCATACCTTGGCAAAAAGTAAAAATTTAGTTTCCTCTCTACCTATGCTATTTCTTAAATTTCTTTTTCTTGTCTTATTGTTTTACCTAGCATTTCTAGCATTGTATCAAGTAGAATTGTTGAAAATGGACACCCCTGATATTACTGGAAAGGACTATAGTTTATACCTATTACATATCATTATGGTCCTTGGTTATAGATATGTATTGTTTACTATGTTAAGAAAAAGGCCATTTATTCCTGTATTTTCTAGTGTTTTAACAGAAACGAGTATTACAGTTTTTCAAAACTTTTTCTGCATCTATTGATATAACCTTATGCTTTTTGTTCTTTTATTAGTTTTCCTAATATTAAACCAACCCTGCATTCTTGCCATAAATCAGACATGGTATATAATCTTTGTGATAAGTTACTATAGCCTCTTTGCTGCTTCTATTTTATTGAAAATTTTAATGTTCTTTAAGAGTATTGATCTATGGTTTTCTTTGCTTTGATTCTCCTTGGTATAATTATCAAGATCATGTTACTATCAGAGAAGGAATTTGGTAGGAGCTCTTATTTTTGTAAACAATTTGTGTAAGAATTGGGCATTGAATGTTTGATAGAAGTCACTAATCTGGGTCTTATTTTCCTTTCAGAGCTCATTTGGGTTTTTTAAACACTATTTCTTATTATAGTAATCTGAATATCTAAATATTTATTATTTCTAAATATTTATTAGTTTCATTTGTTATTAGTTTTATTGGTATTTTAGTTGGTCAAAAGAGTTTCCAATTTTAAACTTCATTTCTTCTTTATTATGAATTCTACTTTTTAATTTTATTCAGAGCTTCCATAGCAAATAAAAAATAGCACAAGCAGCAGGGAAAAAAATATTTCAAGTGCCAAATATAGCCAATTCCAGTGGCTTCCTGTTGTCTTAGGATAAAATATAAAGTGTTCTCTTGAGTTTTTAAACCTTGCACAATTTGGCCCCTTCCTAACTTTTCCAGTCTCTTTAGACATTACTCCCTTTCTTGGACTTTGTGATCCAGCCAAACTGGCCTTTTCTTTGTCCTTTCCATGGGACGTCATCTTCAGTTTAGATACCAGCTACTTTGTACTAGTTATTCCCATGCCTCAAATGTACTCCTTCATTGGCCTCTACCTGACAGAATCCTTTTATTCCTTTAAAATGCTGCAGTAGAGCCATTCTCTGCATGGAGCCTTTCAAATCCCTGCAAATGCAAATGACCTCCCTCCCAAATTGTCTTGTATTTAATTCCTTTTTATATGCATTTTTATTTTATATTCATACTCCATGTCTTTATGTAAATAACTGTCTTCCCATTTGAACAAAATTCCTTGCAAGCAGGTATTGTTTCATTCTTTGTACATGTGTCCTCTATGTTTAGCTTGACACAGAGTAGGCACTTAATAAAGACTTGTTGATTGATTGATTAATGCATATTTTAGGCTATTATTAACTTGTCCTGAGTCTTCTCCATGATACCACTTTATCTGCCTTTTCTTATTTGTCTGGTTTTATCTGCTGGTGATAATTCTATGAATAAATTAAATGGTGATTTTTATTCAAAATATATATTCTTGCTTATATATTAGCTACTATTATTTGTCTTATGAAATATTTTCTATTTTAAATAAATTTTAAATCTCTGATTTCCTTGGCCTTTATTGAGAATGTATATTTATGTAAGACATTTTACTTGCAAGCTAAATAGTAATAAGTTAGTTCATTGGCAGATTTAATTGAGTTTCAAAAATTTCTGCAAACCAAAATGCAAGTTAAAAGAAACTTAAAATACATGCAATAGAGTGACTTTTCTAATGAGCAGGATGATCATACTGATACTGTTTAGGCTTCTTATTGTGCTGACCCTGCATTAGAAAACACATTATTCAGAGATGTTTTGCACAGCCATGTTTGAAGGAAGGCCACACAAGCAATTGGGTATGCACTACAGGCTTTCTTACAACAGCTGTCATTGTTGGCAAAGGTGATGCCAGAGAAATACTGCATTAAGTTAGCCCCATGGATGCAATTAGTTCATAAAAAAGCACAGCAAGCATGCTCAGCACAGTTAGGCAGCTGGTACATTTGTATGAAGCAATCAAAGAGCACGGTGGGTAAAACTGCCTCTGTTTATGAACTGATGTGTATGGCATAGTGGGAACAGATGGCTAAGAAGCACTTGACCTTCTAATACTTCACTATACTAATATTTAAAAAAAAGAAGCAGCAGAAGAGTTCTTTTTAAATATGTTTGGTCCCAATTGGAGTACAAATGGGAAAATATAGCCCAAATAGCCAGAAATAAAATAATAAATTTGAAGTTCATTGCCACTGCAATTGGTGGTTTTTATTAATTGTCAGTTTAAATTTTATTAAGTATACAGGAAGTACCCGTTTCTTACTAATTCACATTTTAAATTTGTGTTTCTATTTTCTACCCATTTGATCCTGTTTTATAGAAGTCTCATTTTTCCTTTTTATTGATTTGTGTTGATTGATGAACAAAGTTGATAGTGCGTATATTTTCAGTCAAAAGTTTTCCATTCATTCTAGCCACCTTTCATTAGATAGCTGCACTTCTGTCAATGGCCCTCTTAAAATAAGACACACAGAAATGAAGAATGTTTTTCAGAAGTGTTATAGCCTCAAGCCTCTCCCTGCTGTAGTTCGCGGGAACACTGCTGACCAACCTTGATGTGGATACCATATGTCCGTGTATCCATCCTGTTTCCATTACTATCCATGACTATTACAGTGTTGAACCTCAGAGTTGACTAAAACTCCCGGATGTTTTTAGTAGGAGCTCTTTCTAAGCCAGTTTTCCCATGTCTTGCACATTTGAATTTCTTTAACCTAAATTCAGAAATTGACTTTTCTCTCTTTCACCTATTTCACCTGTTATAATCTGTAGAAAGCATTTTAATTTCATTTCAGCTGACATTTATTAAGCACAAGTGTAACAGGCACTGGAGAAGAAAAATATGAATAATACTTGAGGTTGCCTTTAGGCTTACAGCACCTGAGCAGCTGGTGCCCTAGTGGGCAGAGCTCTGGGCCTGGCATCAAGATGGCCTAAGTTCAGATCCAGACTCAGACATTTAGTAGCTGTGTGACCCTAGCCAAATCACTTCAATCTCTGTTTGCCTCAGTTGAATTTTTTCTTATTTTTGAAGGACTTATTTTGTGTTAATAAGTGTAATTTTTAGTTTATTCTTGTTAGTGTGTGTACCATTGTACCTGCAAGTTCTGTTCTGTCTCTTCAAGTTCAAAGATCATTAACCTTTGTAGCAAAAACTGATTCAAACTATCATTTCCTCCGTATATAAATAAAAGCAATAAGAAGAGATACACAGATTTCACCAGACTATGTGACACAAGGGCTCTATGTGACACAAAAATGATGAAGAATCTCTGTATTACATTAACGTACCATATTTTGTTTAGGCATTCCCTACCTGATACAAAAAGAGCTGCTATACCTATTTTTGTCCATTTGGGTCCTTTTCCTCTCTCTTTGGTCTTGTTGGTGGAACAGGCATGTTATATGTTATAGTGATGTTGTTGGGTCAAAGGGCATGCAGAGTTTTGGGGGCATAGTTTTGGGTTGCTTTCCAGAATGGCGGGATGAATTCACAACAGTACCAACAGCGTGCCAGTCTTCTAGCCTCTACAATAATCATTTTTTTGTCCTCTTTGCCAATGTGATAGGGGTGAGGTGGAATTTCAGTTATAAAAATGTCCATTTTTCTAATCAGTGCATTGGAACATTCTTCATTACTGCTGATAGCTTGTTTTCTTCTTTTGATAACTGTCTGTTTATATCCTTTGACTGATCAATTACTCAGCAAATGAGTAAACTATTAAGTGCTTTCTACGTGCCAGACATTGTATACTAAGTTTATATTTGCATATAATGTCTGCTTTGTTTAAACCCTTCCTCAAAAGCTAAAAATTTACATATGGCAAGAACATCTTTCTGATAGTGCTTGGGCACCTAAAAACACCTTTAAACTTCTAACCTGTTACAGTTGGGGATGGTGGTGTATAATGCTTAGAGTAACTAATAATACCTCCTCTCTTTTTATTTTTTATCTTCTTAATAGGGAATGAATGCAGAAAGCATTTATTAAGTACTTACACTAAGCTGAGTGCTGCCTCAAGTCTCTTCCCCGCTCCAGTAGTCCTCCATTGAGTGACTAAGGTGATTTTCCTAAAAGGCAGATCCAATCATGGCACACATAGCCCGTCCCGGTAGTGGCCTCACCTGCCTGGTATATGCTTCATCCCCTCTCTTCCTCTCAAAGTGGGTTGCTGCTTCAGTTAAACTGGCTTGTCTATAATGTTCAAAAAAGTTAGTTTTTGTCCCTTAGTCATGAGAGTAAGTAGCTTAAGTCACCCAAGCACAGAATTTAATTTCAGTTATTTAATTTAATTTGTTGATCTCCTTCCAGTGTCTCTGAAGGATGTACGGTTTCTAGAATACCAGTACTAGATATGTGAAAGACTTCAGAAAGGTGATTTTTGTAACTATCATCTACTGTCTCTATCTGCCAGTGATTTCTCTTGAAAGTAAGACAGCCCTCTCATGTAATAATTTTGCCTTCATTACATATTGTGGTATATCTGCAAGTGGATTAAACTGTGTGGAGGTGATTCTTTAACAAAGAATATTTTAGTGCTGCCTTTTATTTTATAGTCATTTCTTTAGGTATACCCCCTCCCCACTATGAGTCTTCACAAGAGTTCGTTTTTACAGACATGAACATCAGGAAAATGTGAATGTGATTTCCCATTTTTATAATTCTCCCAGGCATGATGGACAGCAGCAAAAGGTGACAAGTGGCAAACTGATAGCAAAGGAGAGAAAAACCTTTGAAGCTCAAGAGCTCAAAAATCATAGTAGCAGAGAAACATTCAGTGTAACCTTACACACTCAGCAGTTCAAATCACGAAAGATAAAATGCTTTAAGGATGTACTGAGATCAAGCTAAGGCACTGATGTGGCACAGTGGAAAGAGTGCCAAGTGTGGAGTCAGAGAGACTCATTTCCTGACTTCAAATCTGACCTCAGACACTTACTGGCTATGGGACCCTGGGCAAGTTACTTAACCCTGTGTGCCTCAGTTTCCTCCTCTGTAAAATGAATTGGAGAAGAAAATGGCAAATCACTCCAGTATCTTTGCCAAGGAAACCCAAATAGGGTCATGAAGAGTGAGACACTCCTGAACAAAAAGGTGAAGCTTCACAAAGATAGTACAGATAGCAATGCTATGCCAGGTGTTTTCATGTAAAGGAGACTTTGTAAAAAATCCGTTTTATTTTATTTTTAGCTCCAAAGTCTCTCCTGTTTTTATCCTCTGCTATCCATTGAGAAGGCAACCCCCCCCAAAAAACAACCCCCCCCAAAAGCCTGTTACAGATTTGTATAGTCATACAAAACAAGTTCTTGTATTAGTCGTACATAGCTCTACTTCCCCTCCCCCCCCAAAAAAATACAAAAGAAAGAAAATATGCTTCGCTCTATACTCTGAGTCCATGATCTCTCTGCCTGCATTTAGCATGTAATTTTCATTGCTTTGTGCTTGAAAACACTAACAGGTATACTAGTAGGCACTTAATAAATGTTTATTAAGTAATTTCTTTCAGTAAAGATTTATAAAATATCTCCTAAAGGCAAGCTGCTATGATAGGTACTAGGAGCTTATATATCAATTTGATTACATAGATTAATACTTGTGGGTTGCTCTGTGAGGGGTGTACCTACACTAAAGAAATCACAGACCCTTGAAATACTGAAATGAGGTTATTACTGTTAGAATCAAAGAGATGCTTAGTTTCTCTGTCAGTTTCTTTTCTTTCCTCAGCTATCATTTTATTTATAGGATACTTATTTCTCTATAATCATCACCTAGGAAAAATTGAATTTTGGTTTTCTAAAATTTTTCATTGCAGCAGACTCCATTTAAAAATCCAGATTATTTTACTATTTTTGAAATTTTGTTATTAATTGAAAATTATTTCCTACCCTCTCTATTCCTAGCCCCTCTAGGATGTAGACTCACTTGGTTCTAAGCTTCCTGTTAGTGATTTAACAGGTGAAAAAATGGTCCTTTTATGAGAAGGAGGAGGCAGAATGTTATGCCGTTCCCTCTTCACTACTCTCCTAAATTCCTAGTTCTTTCTGTGTATTTTGTTTTGTTTCAGCAGGTGGGTTGATTGTCTAGGTAGGTTAGTTGCAATATTGGGGGTGGGTAGGATTGGAGGAACTTGAAGGCTAATTTTTAAAGAGCAATACTTTCCCCCTTCTCCTCTTGCCTGCTGAGTAAACAATACATGATCAAACATTTCTGTTATGAATATTGTCTATTAACGTGACCAGATAGGGGCTTTTCTGTTGTAGGAGATTTGTTATATCTGTATTGGCACTCTTTACGACTGGCAGTTCCCACCCTCCAGGTGGTGCGCTGCACCATGAAAATGTCCTTCTATTACAGGATTCTTTTTTTATAATGGTAATTTCCATGGTTGAATTTTTACCTTTGTCCTCTTTTGTGATTTTCATAGTGCCTGCCACTGTTTTATTCAGCTGGGGTTCAAATTGAACAAAAATGACTAAAATGAAAAGAGAACACGTTCTCTGAATGTATAGGTCAAATGGACTTCAGGGGGATGGAATAGAAGGGTTTGGAGCAGCGCGGTGATTCTTTACTTGTAATAGAATTTTATTGTAGTGACTAAAATTCATTCCAATTTCAAATTCCCTTGAATAGTTTCTTCATCACTAAGCAACAGGCATTATTAATACCATTTTGAGAAAGGGTTTGGCCTACTGGCTCTGTTCCTTGAAATGAATTAGCCAAAATCCCTGGCTATTACCTGCGGTGGAGTGTAAATGAGATGGAAGTAGAAATGATCATCATTTGCATAACTTAAGAAAAATAACTGAAGATTCTTCTAAGGCCCCCAACTACTATAAAAAAAGTTACAATGAAAAGAAGGAAATGAGATTCAGATTAATCAACTAAGAAAAAACCACATCGGTTGTATTGAATTGTTAGTTGCTAGTGTTTTTGGTGGGATTACTGTATTATCCATGCGCACTTAAAATGTTTTCATTTTAAGAAAACTTGCTTTAATTTTATGTGGTAAGAGTAATATTTATTTCTTCAATAGATAATCAATATTTCATGAATCTGCTACCTTTATCTTTTAAAATGTTATATATTTTATTCAGATGGCTATCTAAAGTTCATAAGGTACACAATTTTTAATCATGAAAAACAAATTAGATTTGACATTATAACTAAATATTGCCTTTCTGTTGGGATTATTAATGCTTGTAGGTTCCCTCAAGCTTTTATTTATAGGCATGTCATATATAATTTCACAAATGCTAACCTTGTCTCACCAACCTGACTATGAATTCCTTGCTGACCTGGGCTTTGTAATATTTTTTTTGTTTATTTTCCATACCAGACTAGCACTCAGTAAATATTTGACTATTAGTTGCTGTAGCTTTCCATTTGTTTTTAAAATAATTTTATTTAAAAATTTTTAAAAATGTATTGATTTAAAAAAAAATCAAAAATTAAAAAAGCCAATGACTCCCTGCCCCTCCTTGTAACAAATAAGTTCAACTAAGCAATACAAATCAGCACACTGGAGATGTCTAAAATGTATACCTAAAATTAAAGCATCTCTGAGGTTCCATTTCTTACCCATCATATTGACAAAGATGACAAAAAAACCCCCAAAATGACATATATTGGAGGAGCTTTGGGAAAGTAGGCATACTATTGTACTTTTGCTGGACATATGAATTAGTCTAGTAATTTTGGAATGCAATTTGGAAATATGCCCCCAAATTTACTAGACAGTCTGTGTACTCTTTGACAAAGCTGTACAACTTAATAGGTCTGTATCCCAAAGAGAGTAAGGAAAGTAGAAAAAGACTCATTTTTAAAATGTCAATAGAAAATCTTTTGTGGTAGCAAAAAAATGGAAAATGAGTGGTTGTCTTCCCGTCAGGGAATGGCTAAACAAATTATGGTATTGAGAGAAATGATTATTAACAGTGATTATTCGTATTAATAATCATTAATAATAAAAAATTTAGGGAGATTCAGTTTCTCTTTTTCTTTAGCCCTCATTTCAAAGTTCTGTCTTTAGAAGGACATTACTGATAATGAGACTGAATTAACTCTCCTCAGTCTTGGTCAGATCCCACTCAACCTTACAAGGAATTTAATCCCATTGTGTTCCAATCAGGTTTGGGTTGGGATCAATTCTTTGACTAGATTGCCCAAGGCTAGGGAGTAGGTGACATCATCAAAGTTCATTATAATAGGTCCAGCCCTTCTTTGTAATATTCATCCTCTCTCATTACTTGTTAACCAGTCAGAGTTGATTGCCACTCTCTGGAACACACTTTTCCAAGGTTGCGTAAGCCTTGGGCCCACATCCATGATGGTCTTTGTTATTCAAGAGCGCTACTGACGTTTTCTTTATTAAAATGCTAGCGTTATTAATAAACTGACCAACTACCCAGAAATTATGTCTCTCCAACTTTTTAAACATCACAGTATATAAATGTTATTGTGTCATAAAAAATATCAAAAGGAACGGAGGAAACTTTTATGAACTAATGGAGAGAGAAATGATCAAAAATAGAACAATTTCTACTCTCAGAACCATATTATAGAGAAAAACAACTTTGACAGGCTTTAGAACTGTAACCACTATAATGAGAGACTATGAATCCAGAGAGCTAAATGTGCTCCCTACCTCCTTTCAGAAAGATGATGAACTTAAAACACCGAATGAGACGTATTTGTGGACATAGTCAATGTGGGAATTTGTTTTACTTAACTGTGCACATTTGTTATCAAGGTTTTGGTTTTTTTTTTTTAGCGTTTTAATGGCAGGGGACAGTGGGAGAGATAATGCTTGTAAAAACAAATTAATAAAAATTTTAAAATGTATGCTTCAAGCCATACCTATATTCCACTTTGTCTTTGGCGAGGTAAGAGATATGCTTCACCCCCAGGCTTCTCTAGCCATGATTGGATACTGAATTTATCAGAGTGTTGAAGAGTTTCATTGCTATTTTCCTTTATATTACTCTTGTGGTATAAATTTCTTTCCTGTTTCTGCTTGTTTCACTCTTTTCCAGTTCATGCATATCTTCCCAAGTTTCTCTTAATTCTTTGTGTTTATTATTTCTTCTAGGAAAAAAATTCCATTTTAAATTACGGTTTGCTAAACCATTCCCTAAGTAATACTAGGACACTCATTTTTTCCTTCACGTGTATTGCAACTACCAAAAAATGTGCCATAAATATTTTTGTGTGCTCTTTTAAAGTCTATGCTCCAGTGACGTTCCAAACTCAGCATGTCCAAAACAGAGCTCATTATCTCTGTGCCTTCTTCCTCCCCAAGCCGTGCTAGACTTGGCTATTTCTATCCAAGAAGCCACCTTTATTCCTGTCTCTAAGGCTCCTTATCCTCAGCATTATCTTTACTGTTAAATCTCCCTCACCTCAGGTGTTAAATCTTGCCGTTTCTTCCTCCCCAATATCTCTTGTATCTGACCCCTGCTCTCCCCTCACAAAGGCACTGATTGAGTTCAGGACCTCATCATTCTTGCCTAGATGATTGCAATAGTCTCCTAATTAGTCATCCTATCTCAAGTCTCTCTACTCCAGTCTGTCTTCCACAGCTGCCAAAGTAATTTTCTGTAAGGGCAGATCTGACCAAGTCATTCTCCCACTGAGTTAATTCCAATGACCTCTCACCTCTGTGTTTTCACGCTGGACACTCCATCTCCTGTCTTTGTGCCTTTGCACTGGGTGTCCCCCATGCCTGACCTTCATTCCCTCCTAACCCTGGCCTTAGAAAAGTCACCTTCAAAGCACAGCGCAAGCAATACTGAGTCTACATTAAGCCTTTCATGATCCTCTCAACTGTTAATGTTTTTCCTCTCAGATTACCTTCTGTTAACTATTTTATATTTATTTGTATATGTATATATATATATATATATATATATACGTATATTACATATGTACATACATTTCCATGTATTCTACATCTACTTTTCTATGTCCTTGTTGAACTTTCCACTACTATAATAGTGACTGATTTTAATGTTCTTATTCTACTTTTAGAAGTAGTATATTAATGTTTTAATTCCTAGGTTGTTAAATTCCTAATTATCTTTTGCATAAAGTATTCTGTGCTCACTGGCTTGGCTGAGACCTTCATCTGGATCAGGACAGTTACACTTTAAGTGTAACTTAAAGTGTAACACTCTGCAGGGTTTTGCCTTGGTTTTGCTCTCATCTTAGGAGTGCGATTTCCTCTATCTAATCTTTCAAAAATCAGCTTTAATAAAAGTTATTTTTGTTACTTTGTTTTGATTCTCATTTTTGTGTTGTTCCTGTTGTTTGAGTCCAGACCTTTCCATGGGTGACACTTGGGGTAGTTGAGTAGGATTGTGGGGTTACCAGGCCAAGGCCATGCCACTGTTCAGAGCAAAAAGAAGGGGCAGAGGAAGAGACTTCTTATAATCTAAAATGAAGAAGGTAATATCAGATAGCCACTTAATAATAGTCACTGTTTGTAGGTGGAGATATTTGCATCCCTGCTAGCCTCAGACATTGACACTCACACCTGGGAATGTGGTTGGTTTAGTTGTGTCTTCTACGTAACTTGAATACAAATTAGGAATGGAAAATAGAAGTCAAGAAGAGAAGGCAGAAGGGGCCTGAGATTAGTTTTACTGGACTCTGGAGGCTTAGTTAAAGGTAGATAGTTGTAGATGTTGAGGTTTAGAGGGCCATACAAAGACTAAGGGGTAGTAATGTTTCAGGTCACAGGATCTCATTATGCAATAAAAAGTTATTGAAAATTACAAAGACCTTTTGTTTATGTGGATTACATCAATATCATACTAGAAATTAAAATGGATAAATCTTAAAATATGCCTTAATGAATTTAAAATAATATTAATAATAAACCATTATATGTTAACATAAATACCATATTTTGTTAAAAAAAATCTATTTTTAAAACAAAAATAAGGGCAAAGCTTTTTAATACCTGACTTAGTAGAAAACCACTAGATCTGTTTCTGCATTATGTCTGTTGTGATATGTTGTTTGGAAGTAGATGAAGAAAATTCACCATTTCTCAGATCGTATTTAGAAGAGGGAAGAGTGTTTTAATAAACAAATAACATCTTAGTATTATTATAATTATACTTTTGACCTGATGGACCCTTTGAAAGAGTCTCAGAAACATCCAAGGGTCTATGGATCCTACTTTGAGAGCTGCTGTCACAGAGAATGCCAATGTGAGCTGAGCAGTGGGAAGTTGAGGGTGAAGCTGTGCCTGTTGGCATAAGGGCCCTTTCAGAAGTTATCGTCTGGACCATCTGAGATTTCTCGTGCTCAGTTATCTAAGGGCAGGAGATGATTCTGCCAATCATCAGCTGAACCTTTGTTAGCGTGACAGGGGTGAGTGTGAAAATTAGAGCAATCTTTGCAGTAGCCCTGTTAGAGCCAAACTCTTAGGTGACAGATATTTCTTATAGTGCAGTAGTGCACTATTGCATTCATATACCACAGTTTGTTTTGATTTTCTGTAACTGATTTATACTCAGTTTATTTATAGGGTTTTGTTGTTTGTTTTTGTTACTGTGAAGGATTGCTTCGAATATTTTGGAATGTGGAAGCTTTTCTTTTATCTTTGGAGCATGTCTGTTAATGGTATTACTTTGTCAAATAGTAATGAACAATTAAATTACTTTGCTACTGCAAAAAGTGTTGTTATTAATATTTTGCTGTGTAAGGGACCTTTTAAAATCATCAGTCCCCTTGGAGGGGAATCTATGGATCAGATGGTATGGACAGTTTATTCCCTTTCTTGTATAAATCCAATTTTTTTTAAATTAATAAGCCTTTAGTTGCTTTCCTTTGTATCTCCCCTACCACTGGGTAAAAAAGAAAAAAGAAAAACAATACCTCTGTAACAAATATATATATAGTCAGACAGAAAGAATTCTTGTATTAGCTGTGGCCAAAAAAATCCTCCTTCTTCATCTTGAGTTTAACTCCTTCTCTGTCAGGAGATAGTTGGCATTCTTTTTCATTTGTTTACTGACTGATTATCCTCTGGAATTATGGTTGAACGTTGTATTGATTATAATTCCTAAGTCTTTCCAAGTTATCTGTTTTTGCTGTGTTGTTTTTATAGTAATCGTCTTTTCTACTTCTGTTCACTTCATTCATCGGTTCATAGAAGTCTTGCTAGGCTTCTTGGTTATTTTTGTTATTTCTTATGGTGTAATAGTAGTATAATAGTAAACAATAATATATATATATCTCATAATATTAGTAGTAAATAGGACATAGTAGTATAATAGTAAATAATTAATCATCAAGGTACCAGCTTTCCCAAAGCCCCTCCAACTTGTCATTTTTCTTTTCAGTTGTCTTTACAATTCTTTTAATGTATTGCTGCTCTACTAGAGCTTTGGAGCATTTTTTCCCCCACACAGTTTTTGATAGCTTGAATTACAATTTTTTTTTTAAACCTACCTGATCATATCCTTTGACTGTCAGTTGGAGAATTGCTCTTAATTTCTTTAGCTATGAATCAGTTCCTCATACATCTTGTAAATGAGAGCTTTGCTAGAGAAACTTGCAGCAAATGTTTTCCCTTATTTTAGCTGTATTGAATATTTTTGTGCAAAAATTTCTTAATTTTATGTATTTGAAATTTTTCATTTTATCTTCTGTGATTCTCTTTATCCCTTGTTTGGTCATGAACTCTTCCCCTGGACATGGGTCCAAAAAGAAATTGCTTCCTTGTTCCTCTGATGTGTTTATGATGCATGCACTGTCTTGTCCAGTCAAACTGATCTATTAGCTATTTCCTGACTTCAACATTCCATCTCCTGCCTCCTGCCTCCTGCCTAAAAGATTCTCCTGTTTCACATTTGTTTTTAGAATCCCAACCTTTTCTTCTCAGTTTTTTGGCTAACTCCTGTTCAAAGCCTTTCATGATTCTTCTTTTTATTCCTTTTCCCAATTTTCTGTCCCTTCTATTGTCTTCCCTCTCCTATCCCCTTGCCTTCCTACAGGGTAAAATAGATTTCCATATCCAATTGATTGTATGTTTTTCCCTCCTTAAGCCAAATCCCATGAGAGTAAGGCTCAATTATTTCCTTTCCTCTCCCCCTCTTCTTCTCCATTGTAAAAGCTCTTTCTTCCCTCTTGTATGTGAGATGATTTGCTACATTCTACCTCTCCCTTTCTTTTTACTTCTAGTATATTCCATTCAACAGTAAATTTTATTTTCTTTAGGTATTCTCCCTTCATATTCAGCTCCCTTCATATTCTTATTCAGCCTTCTGTCTATATATATATTTACATACACACACCCATGTACATATACATACCTACACATATATGATACACATGTACATACATAACCATACACACTTACACACATATATCTATATATCCATATACATATATAGATATAGATATATCTATTCCCTCTCACTACCCTAATACCAGAAAAGGTCTCATGAGTTTCAAATAACATCTTTCCATGTAGGAATGTAAACAGTTCAACTTTAATGAGTTTCTTAAGGCTTCTCTTCCTTGTTTACCTTTTTATGTTTCTTTTGATTCTTCTGTTTGAAAGTCAAATTTTCTATTCAGCTCAACAAAAATGCTTGAAAGTCCTTTATTTCATTGAAATTTCATTTCTTCCCCTGAAGTATTATACTCAGTTTTGCTGGGTAGGGGATTCTTGGTTTTAATCCAATCTCCTTTGACCTCTGAAATATCATATTCCAAGATCTTCAATCCCTTAGTGTAGAAGCTGCTAAATCCTGTGTTATCCTGATTGTATTTCCACAATACTTGAATTGTTTCTTTCTGGCTGCTTGTAATATTTTCTTCTTGACCTGGGAACTCTGGAATTTGGCCACAATATTCCTAGGAGTTTTTCTTTTTGGATCTCTTTCAGGAGGTGATCAGTGGATT
>JAQQSK010004880.1:0-12020 GCA_028658325.1 Potorous gilbertii
TGTTTTTGTTATTTTCAAATATGCATGACACTAATATCACAAAATGAATAGGAATCTTCTCTTTATTCCCATAATACATTTTCTCATATGTTTAAACAAGTCTTTTGGCACTGGGAGAAAAAATAAATTTCTTTCCAGAAATTCTCTCCAGCTCTGTCCCAGAACTCCCTCTTCTACAACACTCTTCTTGCACATAAAAAATGAATTTGACCAGAAGACAATTGAAAAAACAAAAATACTGTCTATTCCTAGTCCCAAAATATTGTAGGTTAGGTTTAAAATAATAGGTAACAATAAACAATAGTTAGCATTTCTATGGTCCTTTAAGGTTTTCAAAGTACTTTACAAATATTATTTAATTTTATTCTTGCATCAACCCCAAGGAAAGCATTACCATTCTCACCATTTACATATAAAGAAACTGAGGCAGAAAAAGTTTAAAAGATTTGTACAGGATTACATAGCTAGTAAGTGTCTGAAGCAGAATTTGAAGTCAGGTCTCCTTGACTCCAGATCTGGTGTTCTTCTCTACTGTATTACCCAACTGCCTCAATAAATAACCTAATCTAGCAACTTCAAAGCATATTTTGCAATAAACAAGTGTGGACCTCAAAATCCAATTGAAAACGAATTTACCAATTCAGAATTTCAAATGATCCACTTGTAAAATCGCCCTCTACAGTCACCAAACACCTTCTTCACTCATAAAATTAGGAACTCATCAAAGCTATGTATAGACATTTGGGTCTTGGGAAAAACCTCAGTCTCACTTCCTTTCCCTTACCTCCTCCTACTCTTTCATATTACAACTTATCCAGTGTGTGGAACATCAGACTGAGGGAAGAGATGATCCAGGTCCAACAATGGAAGGTAATATGAAAACAAAACATATCAATAATTAAAAAAAAAAAGAAACTGATTCAAGAACACCATTCAACAAACCACACAGAGAAAGAGTAGAGTACAGGTGAGGATATTTAGGGGATGGGATAAAGATCCCATAATGCTCCCTTATTGGCATGAAAATGAACTGGGTACCATTTATGGGACTATATTTTTGTCTTCATTCTACATTACAGACTTTTATGCATATCTGCCAGAAACAAAATCTCAAACTTTTTGTGGCGAATTAGAGCCCAGGACTAACCTTTCTGGCCTCCCACCATACAATATATAAATGGCTCCATGGCATCAAACTACTCAGAGCTGGAATATTTATTCAATCCCCTTAACCAAGAAATGAGTGTGGAACTTTATGGCCTTACTTGATTTCCTTGTGATATTTCTATGACTCTAATTAATTTCAAACCAGGACAATTCTCCCCATAATATCTTGTCCCATAAAATACTTCTAATCAAAACCTAGGAGAATGGAAAGAAATAAAATTATAATTTTCAATTCATGATAATTTCTCATTTAAATCTTTCAACCTTCAGTATAGAAAAAATTACTATCTGCAATATGGTGCTATATAATTACCAAATAAAATTGTCTTCATAATCAAATAACGATAGCTTAATACCTTTCCCTTTCAATCTCCCTTCACTTTCTAGTGTCATAATAGGACTCTGTGGTTGATGCCTTTGAATTTTTCTGTTAAAAGAAATGAATTTTTTTAAATCCCCTTGAACTAATTTTTTTCAAGTCTAAAATAAATTTTGAACTCAATGTTTTCAAGTTCAGTATGAGTTGGGGGAGAAATCAGCTAAATTCACATTTGCACCCAGGGACATTGACTTGTAGAGGTGGGTTGTGAGTAAAAACTAATTCATTATTTTAGAGCATCATTAAAATTAATAATTTTGTTGTTGTTGTTTTATTTTGGAAGGGAGAAGATATTCCATATCCTTTTCTTTTCCATATGAATAAAGAAGCCTGAAATTCAGCATGACCTAAACAATAGCTCAGGGTGGTACACAACCACTGGGAGAATTAATAATTTATAAGATATCATTCTAGCTTTCCTTGGAATATAAATGAATGTATCCTTGTCTTGTTTAAAGCTATTTCTCTCTCTGTGGAGCTGAAGAGATGCTTAACACTTTAAATTCAATGCACCTTTCTTTCCTTTGTTATATAATTCCACTGGAATACAGTTAAGTGGGGACACTTGGCAACTGAGTCACATTGTGAGTCACAGGTAAACCATTTTATCTTATATAAAAATCATAATAGTGCAGTGTATCCCCTCTACCTACTGCCACAACCAAGAACATGCATACATATCCCATTTCAAAGATAGCCCAAGCCACAAAGAACATCTATTACACAAAAGGTTTTATGCATCTACTTCACATTAGATCTATTTTTTCATCATGAAATGCAACCTTCACTTTGATTGCAAGCATACATTGATTATCACCAGTAGTAGCACTCTAGTGAAATTTTCTCTGTAGATGACACAAATCTGAATTTTGTCTAGATGTGTCTTACTTAGTCTGAAGAGGGAAATTTTCACTTTGTACAACCAGGTGACCTTCTTTAAATAAATAGAAAACAGAAGTGTTTTCTAATGAAGAGTTAATCTACAAATATGATTTCTCCTTTGAAAGAGTAGTATTAATCTGATTAAGATTATGAAGATATTATTTAGCATCTGTATGCAAACCAATATCAGACCTATATATACAGTCCCAGTTTCTCTTCTGCGCTTCAGTTCCACACCTACTACTTATTGGATATTCCAAACTGTGTCCCATAGATATTTCAAGTTCAACATATACAAAGTAGAATTCATCACATTTCTCCCCCAAATCACCTCTCTTCCAAACTTTCCTATTTCTATCTAAGGCATCATCATCCTTTCAGTCTCCCAGTTTCACAGTCTCCTTAGAATCCCTCATTCCAACAAATCTTTTCATTTCTACCATTTCTGGCATTTGATCCCTTCTCATTATTCAGCCACAATCTTAGTTCAGGGCTTTATCACTTCTCCCTTGATCTATTTCAATACTCTGCTTTTTGAACTCTGACTCAACTACTCTAATTCATCTACAAAGTAGCTGTCAAAATAATTTTTTCCTTATGCGACTCTCAGTGGTTCCTATAGTAGCATTTAAAGTCCATATCTTGGCTCCCACTTCCTTTCAAGACTGATTATACATTACTCCCTCCCTTTTCTTCATTCTAATCCAAATTCCTTTCTGTAGGTACTCAGACATAATATTCATCTTCTATCCCTGTACCTTAACATTGACCATCTCTCAGGTATGGCACACTGCTCTTTCATGTTTCTGAGTCTGAGAATCACTTATTAATGTTGAGATTGAACTTAAGCATGACTATCTACAAGAATCCTTTCCTGACCCCCAGTTACTAACACTCTCCCTCCAAAGACTATCTCATTTTTTTATTTTATAGATACTGAGTACTTACAGATTTCCATTAATAAAATATAAACTTCTTTAAGGCATGGACTGGTTCATTTTCTTTTTGCATTTCCAGTGGGCCTAGAGTATAATAGGTATTTAATATATGCTTTCTGATTGATTGATTGATTGATTGATTTAGGTCAATTATTACAAGCAATTCCTTCCCGTTCTCCCTCATCTCTTCTACAGATATGGCCATTTTTAGGGAATGCTATTAAAGCTCCAGCTACACCTGGCTATCAGAATAGTGTTCTAAATATAGGTAGATACCAAAGATGTTTTGAAAGGGAAAAGAAGGTAATTCTTGAGTAATTATAGACTCACAGCATCTCACTAAAAATAAGCTATTGTTCTTTTTTAATAAAATAAAAGTATAGTTTTAAAGGCAAACAAACACTTTTATAGATATATTAGCAGAAGAACATGGGAAGCAAACAAAGAATGTTAACAAAGAGAAGAAGTTTTAAAACAATTATAAATTAATTTCTCAAAGTAGGCAACCTGTAAGCTTGCAATGGTTCAAAAGGTGGAATAGTAAAATACCTAAATGTACTGATATGTATCATCAGAAAAAAGTCAATACATATGGATTCAAATCTTAGCTTTGACTAGCTCTGTGAATTTAGGCAAATAACAATTAAACCTCAGTTTTCACATGTGAAAAATGGAGGTAATGATGTTTCACTGCCTGTCTTGAAGGTCTGTAGAGTAGAATGGGGTGGAGCAGAATAGAGCAGAAGGATAAGTAGAGTGCTTTGTATCCTTAGAGTGTAACAGATATGTTCTAATATGAAAACAGTAACAGTAAAGTTCTAATATGAAAATGAGAAGACAGTCATAAGAATTTCAATATACTATCATAAGGAAATATGTACTTGAAATCAGAATAATTTACTTATAGTTGGTCTTTCATAAACAATAATACACTATCCCATAAGTTCATTCAATAGATATATTTGCTCAGAGAGCATTTGTCTGACCCTTAAACCTGTATATATCCAAGAAAATGAGAAAACGTACATACAAAGCTCCCAATTTAGCATTATAGAATTATTTATGATTATTAAATCTGCTATATGTCAGTCTTTCTCAAGCATGTGAAGATTCCCTCCAACAGAATAGGCAGAGGAGTATAATTTGTTCTAATGGCCATGAAAGAGGCTGAAGCAGTCATTGTGGAGCACTTAGAATTCAGTCAGACATCAAAGATGCCCAGATCATCCACTGCATCTTGGATCATTGCCAGTCATCTTGACTTTTACCCTGCTACTAGACCAGCTACTTAGGAAGAGACAGTGAGGCTGATGATTTACCACAACTCTGCCTCACTTAAATCCAATTAACAAGCAAATCAAAACGTTGCCTGTTATAGCATTGGTCCTCTTCAAGAACAAAGGATGAGCAACAACAATATTACATCATTTGACCTTGGAAAGGATCAGCTCTTACAAGATCATCTTTTTCCTTGCATCACTTCTTTGAATTCAGAATACACTGTTCTTCAATCAATAAATGAGTGTTTATTGAATACTTACTATGTATGAGCACTATCCTAATCAGATATGTTCCATAGAAATAGCAGAAAACCTGATCCTTGCCCTTAAGGAACTCTTAATTTAATTGGGAAGACAAGACATGCTTCTGAAAGAGCAGAAAATAATATTAGCAGATACTTAAGTGTAAAGAGGATAAGAAATTGGGTAGATCTGGAGTATTGCCATATAACCTACAGGATTATCTCCCTAAACCCAACTCTAGTTGCTAGCACATGATGGCAGTAAGCTGTTCCCTTTTGATGTTAGTATCATGCAAGTGGAAAAGGAGGCCATTCATAAAGTCCAACTCTTTGAGGGGCAAGAGGCAGCAATAGTAAACTTTGGGCAATCCATAGGTTTAGGATTAGGATGACAAACTAGTAAATCCTTGGTTATTAAAGGTTAAGATACATTTAACTAGCTAGTTACCATTGTAGTTTCAAGACTATATAGCTGTATCACCCAGGCAGTATTCACATCATGGAGGGCAACTATGAATATGCCAACATAGAACGGGAACAACAAAGGATAACAGACTATCCATATGGAAGACAGAAGAAAAACATTTCTTCAGATACCAGAAAGCCACATCCCAACACCAGAAAGTCAAATCCGCCAAAGTAACCAAGAAGTCAATACACATTAGCTCTGCTGGGAACAAAGGCATTTCCAAGTCTTCCCACACACACACCCTTGCTGGAGTCTTCCCACAAACAAACACTCACAAGCATAGCTGTGCCTGCTTGCCTGTATCCTTCCCCACTCTAACTAGCCTGGCTAATGGCCCCTCAGTTCTGCTCTACCCTTTCTGTGCCACCCGTTCAGAAAGCTCCCCCCCAATTGTCTTAGTCTTTCAGGTGATTTAAGCAGGTCACATAGGACTATTAATGTAAGGGAAAGATCTTCCCATTTAAACTACCATTATATTAGGCCCCAAAATTTTTAATTGTAACAGGGGTAACAGAAAATAAGCATATAAAATAATGTCTTAGGCAACTTGTGTCAACAGAACTTTACAGTAATATAGCAGGGATCACACAAAATAAGCACATAAAACAATATCTTAGGGAGGGACTTGGGCACAAGCACCCCATCATTCTTCCCTCCAATGAAAGAGGGCCTAAAATCTTGAAATAAAGGGTGAAGTTCTTTTCTTCTATAGCTAATTCCTGCTGAAATTGGATGTGGAGAGGTCCCTGCCCCCAAAAGGTCCCATTTGAGATATCAGTTCTTTAGCTGGCATCAGGAGCTCTGTCGACACCAGGTTCAGGGGTGACATAGTTAAGTTGTGAACAAGGGGTGACATCTGGCTTACACAATCAGGCATCTAAAGGTAGAGGATACTAAGGTTGCATAAAACAAATCTAGCAATCAATTTAAACAGACAAAAACAAAAAAACTAGGAGACAATAACCAGAAGCAGGGTAGATATACTTCTGGAGTCCATGAACTCACTATCATAGCCTCATTCACAATAGACTACATGAGTTAGGAGTACAATTTGGTAATCATCTTCTCTTGAAGAAACAACAGCTATGGCATTATCTTTCCCAAGTGCTATAATTTCCATAGCCTTTGGAACATCATCTGGCTTCCATTTTACCCATATTTTAGCTCCCAATTTTATTCTATCAGTAGAACATTCAGTTCCTCTGCTAGTTATTTCAAAAGGAGAGTCATTTTCCACAAAGGATATTGTTTCACAAGGAACACTTGTCCAATACTCAATATTTGGGATCTTATATGCTTGTTGTTTTCTAATTTGCAGATTTGGGATCATCATTCTGACTAGAGGTGTACTTCCTCTTAATAGTATTTTGTTTGAATTGCATGAAGCAGTGAACAAATTTACTTTCCAGTGTTGATAAGAATTATTAGAACTTAACTTCCTTAACTGTTCTTTCAATAATCCATTCATTTTTCAATTAATCCAGATACTTGTGAATAATTTGGAATATGATGTTTTCATTCTATATTGTTCAATACACAATATCTCTTCATTTCGTTGCCTTTGAAATGTGACCCATTGTCACTCTGAATCTGAATTGGGGTTCCACAACTTACAATACCTATTTGCAGGTATTTTTCTAGATCACATTCTTGTAGGAACAAGCCACAAGTACACCTGAATATGTACACAAGTACATGTAAATCTGCATCCTTTATATTGGGGTAAGGGTCCAATATAATCTATTTGCCAAATTTGGGCCACTACTTTTTCCTTTGCTATTCCTCCAGTTGCTATCTGAGAAACAGTTAGTTCCTTTTCTAATTGACATATAAAACATCTCTCTGCTACTTCTTTTAACAATGAATAAGAGATACTGACACCTCGGTCTTGCCTGCTGGTGTGTGACCTGAACCACTAAATGATTGACTGTTTGATGGGTCCATTTGGCAGCTGATGTCAGAGTAGGGATGATATGTCAAGTAGCAATCTTTGCTAATCAATCATCATGTGCATTGTACTCACGTTCTAGTGTGGTGAGGGCCACATGAGCATCTACACGAAAAATTGACAAATTAGTAACCAAAGACACATCCCATATATCTTTCCATAATTCTTTTCCCCAGACTTGGTTGCCATGAATTTCCCAATTTTGATTTTTCCATTTGAGCATCCATGGAGCTAATCCATTAGCTACCACCCATGAATCGGTGAATATATGATACTTTTTCTGTTTTAATAGCTTGATGTAGTTCCATAAGTTCAAGATATTGACTACCTCCACCTATCCCAGTACTTTCCAAAAGTCCACCTAGTACATGGGTTATAAACTATTGCTTTCCACTGTCTTTTGTGGCCCAATTATTTTGCTGTCCCATCAGTAAGAAATAAATGTCTCTTTTGTTCTTCAGTTAATCCATCGTACCCCTCATTCCATTTTACCAAGGATAGGATCATTAGTTTGCTTCAGGGGGTGTATCCTTTCCCTCAGTATCTATGTTTTCTATAGATTCATGTAAAGCAGAAACTTCACTTTTCCCTGATTTAGATCTATTGTGAATATACCATTTCCATTTAATTATGTTAGCCTCTTGAACATGTCCAATTCTGTGAGAAGTTGGGGTACTCATTACTAACATCACAATTGGGATTCCAGGCTTTACTATTACCTCATGGCCCAAAGTCAGTTGTTCAGTCCTCACCAAAGCCCAACATGTAGCTAACGACTGCTTTGCAAAAGGGTATATTGAATTCTAGATGAAAGGAGTTTCCTCAACTAAAATCCTAAGGGAACATTTTTGGCATAAACTCCAGTTTACACATTCATTCCTGTACAGTCACTTACAATTCCACTGGGCCACTTTGCATAGGCCATAAATCTCAGGTCAATTGTATAGTGGCCTTTGCTTCTTCAAAAACTTTACTCTGTTCAAGGACCCAATCTAATTCATATTTTTCCAAGTAATTTTATATAAAGGTTTCAAAATTTATCCTAGATGCAGTATATGATATGGTCAATATCCAAATAATCCTATAAACTTTTGAATCTCTTTCCTATTGGTGGGGATAGGAAAATCCTGAATCTTTTGTCCAATTTATGGGGAGAATCTCTCACAGCCTCTGATTTCATTGCATACCCCAAAATTTTGTCGTTTGAGCTGACCTTTGAATCTTTGCAGGGCTAATTTCCTACCCTTTGTTTTTCATATGCTCAATTAAAAAGGTCAAACTCTTTTCTACTCCTTTTACATTTTTTCCCTGTATCATAAAGTCATCTATGTCATGAGTAAGCTGTACACCAGGTGGCTCTCATTCATCTAAATGCTAAACCACAATGAAAAATAGTGATTCTATACAGATATCCTTATGGTAAGAGTATTAAAGTATGTTGGCAGCCCTGCCAAGTGAAAGCAAATTGGTTCCTTGTTTAGAATCTATTCAGATAGCAAAGAAAGCATTGACTAAATCAATAACTGCATACCAAGTCCCATCATATTTCTGGACCTTTTCAATTGAAGTAGCAGTGTCTGAAACAGAAGCATACAAGAGAGGAGTCACTTTATTCAACTGTCTATAATTCACTGTCAGCCTCCATATCCCATCTGACTTTCATATTAGTCAGATAGGATTATTTCATGGAGTGGTTGTAGGGATTAACATTCCTGCCTCAACATATTCCTTTATAAAATTGGTAATTTCATCTTTCCCCCCTGGCATATGATACTGATTTAAAGTAATTATTTTAGAGAGTTCAAGTAAAATGATTGGGTCCATTTTTATTTTACCCAGTAAAATTGTATTAATTCCTATCTTCCTTACTGCAAATTGGTATCTTCCCTCAGGTAAATTTAAAGCCATACCTCTCAATATATCTATTCCAATGATGCATTCAGGAATGGGTACAATCAGCATGATATATTCTTTCTTAGGTAATTGTCCAATTTTCATCATTAGTTTGACTTGTTTGTCTGATATTTCAGCCCCTACCAGTCCTGTGACGACAATAGGAGTTCCATGTTTAAACTGATCAGGGTTTCCATATATAAGGGAGGCCTCCAATTCCATGTCTATTAAGTCCCTAGTTATAGTATTTGATCTATTTTTCCAATATATGATCAAACTGATATGGGGTCTGTAATCCCATCTGTGTATTTCTTTAATCTGAGCTGGGGCTTGGTCAATTGCTTATTTTCCCTGGTGTGACAAACTTGGATACCAGGGTTCAGGAGGATATGTAGGGGCAGTTGTCTTCTATTTTATCTAGTATCAAGCCTCTCTTCTTAGTACATTCTGTATACTTCATTAGTTGGAATACCATCTATGTTTTCAAAATCTATCCCTACCCTCAACAGAGCAGTAAACAATTCTTTCCTTGTCAATCTATTCTGACTTTGAATTAAACTAGATATTTACTCTTCTCCAATTATTAGAGTTAAAACTATGTTCTTGTAAGCAGGAGGAGCCTGATATACTCTTTCAAAGTATAATATACTTTGAGAATATAACAAATATATAATATATATAATATAATAAAATATATATGAAGTATATATTTATATACTTCAAATGGCCTCCATATATTACTTTAGTATACAATAGATTGTATAGTGCATATGGCTTCTATATTTGTATGATAGGATATGATGCAACCCAGCTGAGAGAGTACTAGATTTTTGGTCAGAGGACCTGAATTAAAGCTTCACTTCTGAGGTTTATTATTTATGTGACCTGGAGCAAGTCACTTAATTTCCCTTGGCCTCCATTTTCCCATCTGTAAAATGAGGAAAACAGACTATATGTCTTCTATTGTCTCTTCTATTTCTAGATCTATGATTCTGTTGCATGCAAACCTATGTACTTTGCCAATAGTTTGACACTCTGTCTTGTATTTATCATGATTTCCAAATATTTCAAGTCCCTGATATGACAAAAAAAAGTCTTCAAAGATGGTTTCAAATATTTAGATGCTAAGATAACTTTTTTAAAGAGAAAAGTATCATAAACTACAGAAACTTTGTTAAGTTGTTTTAATTACATTGGACTCTGTGACCCCACTCAGGGTTGTCTTGGCAAGGATAGAGGAGTGGTTGGCCATTCCCTTCTCCAGCTCATTATATAGATGAGGAAACTGAAGTCAATTGGATTAAATGACTTCTTCAAGGTCACACAGCTAGAGGAAAGTGAGGCTTCCTGACTCCAGGTCTGACCCTCTATCAACTGCACCATCAAACTGCCTAACAGAAATAACCTTGGACTGTCAAAAGTCAATCGGTATGTTAACAAGCATTTCTTTAAACACACACACACACACACACACACACACACACACACACACACACACACATATATATATATTATATGTATATAATATATATATATATATATAATTCGAATTCAAAATTTTCTTCCCATCTATCCCCACCTGCAACTCAGGACAGCATGCACCCCATCCGTGCCTTTCTCCAGTCTGTCCTCCCTTCTATTACCCATCCTTGTTCCATCCCACTTCCTCTCTATTTTCTGGAAGGGCAAAATAGATTTCTATACTCCATTGCCTGTGTATGTTAATTTCCAGTTGTATGCTAAAATAATTTTGAACACTCATTCTTAAAGCTTTGAGTTCCATATTCTCTCCCTCCCTCCCCACCCATCCTCATGGAGAAAACAAGTCATTCAATATAGGTCATACATGTGTAACAATGCAAAGCACTTCCGTAACAGTTACATTGTAAAAGACTAACCACATTTCTCTCTGTCCTTTCCTGCAATCCATTTATTCTATTCTATGTCTTTACCTGTCCTCCCACAACAGTATTTGCTTTTGATTATCCCTTTCCCCAATTTGCTGTCCCTTTTATTATCTTCCATCTACTATCGCCTTCCACCTTGCTTTCCTGAAGGGTAAAAGAGATTTCCATATCCAATTGAGTATGTTATTCCCTCCTTAAGCCAAATCCCCTGAGAGTAAGGTTCAATTATTTCCTTTCATCTCCCCCTCTTCTCTCCACTGTAAAAGTTCTTTCTTCTCTCTTTTATGTGAGATGATTTGCTACATTCTACCTTTCTCTTATTCCTAGTACATTCCATTTAATAGTAAAATTTTTTTCAGTATTCTCCCTTCCTATTCAGCTCACCCTGTGCCCTCTGTCTGTCTGTCTGTCTATCTATCTATCTCTATCTCTTATCTACATACATACAGACATACACCCATGTACATATACATGCCTACACATATATAATGTACACATATATACATATTTATACACATACACACACACACACACACACACACACACACACATATATATATATATATATATATATATATATATATATATATACATATTCTCCAACTATCCTAATACTGAGAAAGGTCTCATGAGTTACAAATATCCTCTTTCCGTGTAGGAATGTAAACAGTTCAACTTTAATGACTTCCTTAAGGTTTCTCTTCCCTGTTTACCTTTACATGTTTCTCTTGATTCTTCTATTTGAAAGTCAAATTTTATATTCAGCTCTGGTCTTTTCAACAAGAATGCTTGGAAGTCCTCTATTTCATTGAAATTCCATTTTTCCCCTGAAGTATTATACTCAGTTTTTCTGGGTAGGTGAGTCTTGGTTTTAATCCTGTCTCTTTTGAACTCTGGAATATCATATTCCAAGAC
>JAQQSK010004881.1:0-16682 GCA_028658325.1 Potorous gilbertii
CACCCAGCTAGTGCTTGGGGTCTGAGATTCAAATGCTGCTTCCCAGCCTCAGTCAGGGCTTTTGGCGGCAGGCCTGACTGCTCTTCAATGGGAGCTTATCGGCTGGTTCTCAAGTGGGGGCAAGGCTGCCTCTCAGGCTCAGTTCCCTCAGGGGGTTTATGCAGAGATCTCTTGCAATGGAGACGCCCTGGAGCCCCTGCCCACCCTGGGAGTCTCTTGCAGAGCTGCCTCCGCCTCGCCTCTGCCACGGCCGCCGGGGGTCCGAGTCCTGGAGATACCCCACTCCCCTCTCAGCCCGTCTCTCTCACTGACCTGTGCGTCTGTGGGTGGAGGGACCTTCGCGGCTGCCGGGAGATTCAGGTCCCTGAAGCCTGCTTGGGTCTGCTCGCTCCTCTCAGTGCCAAGTGGCCGGGGCGGGGGAGGGGAGGACTCTGCTCCCATCCGGGGTACCTTTGCGGTGGGTTTTTCAGGGCTCTCTGCAACGGAAATCTCCTTCACTGTGTTTCTGTGCAGCTTCCAACTGTTCCAGAATTTGTCAGGAGTTCTTTTTAGAGGGAATCCATGGGCTGTGGGTTCGGAGCTAGCAAATGTGAGTCTTTCTACTCCGCCATCTTGGCTCCGCCCCAATATGAACACTTCTTAAAAACCAAGGAAGACATATGAAATAAGTTAGGATGAATAAAGAGCAATATACATAAGAATTTTTGTGGAATATAAAGACAATAAATATTTTATTGTTGTTCTTTAGCTGTTAGTTAACTGGTAAAAAGAATTTCTGTCGAACCCCTCTTTATCAAGTAAATTGGAAAATTTTCTACAACTTATACTCTTAGAAATTGGTTTCAGATACTGAGAAGTTAGTAGCTCTTTCATGGTCACACAGAGGTGAGACTTTATGTCTTGAATTAGGGGTATGCTCTTTATCTACCGTGGATACACTGTCATACAAAATCCACAAAAACCAACAGATCTGTGTTATAAGGCAATAGGAACCAAATTATTAAAGATAAAATAAACTGGTTTTGGTTAATAAATAAGTGATGTAGGTAATCAGTTGCAATCATCCTGATAGGTTGCTTTGCAAAATGATTTCCTGGGAATGAATTTTGGAGCAATGTACTGGAGGTGGGTTGAATAATGTCTATTATGTCAAAACACTTTTTTGTGAAAAAAATATAGCATTTTTGAAGTGTATTACAGAATGTCAGGTTTTAAAAGATCTTTAGATACAACTTTATTCAGCCCATATCTGGAGAAGATTCCCCAGTGCAATATGTCAAATAACCATTCATCCAATGTTGTAAAACTTCTCGTGATAGAGAATCCATGATTTATCAAGGCAATTGATTTCATTTTTGGTTATCTCTAACTTATTAAGAAGCTCATTCTAATAACAAATTCAATTCTGCCTCTTTTATTTCCAGAAAAAAAAGTGGTACTTTTTTATTATTTATTTTTAACACAGTTTATAACAGATAAGGCAATTCCAACTTTTGGTCAGGTGATAATTCTTTTTAAAGCGTTTACAATATGGATCATAAAAGTAATTTTTTTAAACATTAACCGACTGAAACACAAATAATATTTATGTTGCCAACTTCACAAGCTCTTGACCTAACTGTCTTCACAATATTGCTGAGAATTCAAGGACCCTAACTTATTGTTAGTCTAAAGTCCTATGCTTAATAGCTTAATTTTAGACAACCTTGGATGTTTCCCTACCCTTAATCTATAATTGAATAGATCGGGAATTAAGCTTACAAACCTTTTGACTATAAGAAATTTCCACCAATAGTAAGGACATTGCAGGGATACAATATCTCCCCAATTTCATGTCAATTCCAGGCAAGATTAGATTATCCACTTGCATTCAGTCAAGCTTAAAGTCTACCAGGTGCCAGTGGGGAAATTGAGTCAGGAGAATCCCACTTCAGCCCATGCTGAACAGCCACTCTCCCACACTTCCCTTGAGATCACCTATGCAGTTCATACCAACATCTCATCAGCTTATAGGCATCATGTATTGGAGGCTCAGATTGCCTTTCTTTCTACCAATACCTGGGGTTAGACTCAGAAGAACAGTCACTTAATAGTCCCATAGCATCTAAAAATGACAAGTTCCAATAATCAGGTTTCAAATATGATTATATTTTCACTTTGGATAAGGAACATCTTTTGAGGCAAGTCTTAAGCGGCTTACATGCCTTTCTATACATGCTCTAGTTCCTGATTAAATGGCAATCATAAAATCAAATTTACCATTAAAATCTTGACTTTTCCATCAATGCCAAATTTTACCTAAGATTACCTTCCCCTAGGAAATTTAGACTGAAATTCTTTTCTCCAAACTAAATATGTCATTGATTTATTCTCAGTAATTAATTCAGTCTATTGTTTTAATATTAATTTTTTACCTCACTTTGTAACATGTCCAATTTTTCCCTCCATCACTCCCCTCCCCCTGCTTCCTAATACTTTGCATTCTGATTACTCCTTCTTTCAATGTACCCTCCCCTCCATCATAGCCCACCCCTCTCCTATCCCCATCTTCTCTCTTTTCTTGCGGGGAAGATAAATTTCACTACTCCTATCCCTCTAATTCTTATTTCCAGATTATATGCAATAAAAATTCTCAACATTCGTTTCTAATACTTTGAATTCCAACTTCTCTCCCTCCCCTCCCCTCCCTAGCTCTACTGAGAAGGCAAGGAATTCAATACAGACTAAATATGTGTTGTTTTGCAAAAGACTTCCATAATAATCATGTTGTGTAACACTAACTATATTGCCCTCTGACCTACCCTATCCCCTCTTCTTCCCCCCCTAAAATTGGCCTTGTCCCTTCTCAAAAGTGTTTATATCTAGTGACTCCCTTCTCCCATTTGCCCTCCCTTCTAACATTCCACTTGTCACTTCCTCTCCTACTTTCCTATGGTGGATATAAATTTTCATATCAAATTTAGTGAGCATGTTATTCCCTCCTTCATTCACACATGGGGAGAGTAGGTTTATTTTTCCCCTTCTCCCTTATCTCCTTCATTGAATAAGATTTTTCTTGTCTCTTTTTTGAGTTATAACCTGCCCCATTCCATTACTCCATTTCTCTTCCTGGAATTTTCCTCTTTCACCCTTTAATTTTTATTTAATTTTATTTTTTGTGTGTGGATATCATCTCTTCTGATATAACACACCCTGTACTCTCTATCTATCTATGTGTATGTGTGTTTGTGTGTGTGTATGTAAAATCTCTTCAAATACCCAAATACTGAGAAAAGATTAAAGAGTTAAAAATATTTTTTTTCCATGTAGTAATGTAAACAGTTCAGCTTTAGAGCATCATTTATGATTTTTCTTTTTTGTTTACCTTTTCATGCTTCTTTGATTCTTGTCTTAGGAAGTCAAAATTTTAAATACAGATCTGGTCTCTTCCTCAACATGAAATCGTGAAATTTGACTATATCACTGAATGACCATTTTTTCCCTTGTATTATATTCAGATTTGCTGGATAGGTGATTCTTGGCTTCAATTTCAGTTCCTTTGACTTCTGTAATATCCCACTCCAAGCCCTGTGATCCCCTAATGTTGAAGCTGCCAGAGCCTGTGTTATCCTGATTGTATTTCCACAGTACTCAAATTATTTCTTTCTAGTTGCTTGCAGTATTTTCTCCTTGATCTGGGAATTCTAAAATTTGGCCACAATATTCCTAGGAGTTTCTCTGTTGGGGTTTCTTTCAGGAGGTGAGCGATGAATTCTTTCAATATCTATTTTGCCCTCTGATTCTATAATATTAGGGCAGTTTTCCTTGATAATTTCATAGAAGATAATGTCTAGGCTCTTTTTTGATCATGGCTTTTAGGTAGTCCAATAATTTTTAAGTTATTTCTGCTGGATCTAATTTCCAGGACAGTTGTTTTTCCAGTGAGTTGTCTCACATTATCTTCTATTTTTTCAAATTTTTGGTTTTGTTTACTAATTTCTTGGTTTAAGTCATAGTCATTTGTTTCCCTGAACTTAATTCTCTCTTTCAACAAATTATTTTGTTCAGTGAGCTTTTGAACCTTCTCCTCCATTAGCCTTATTCTGCTTTTTTAAACCTCCTGCACCTTGTTGGCTTTTTGGACCTTTTTCCCAATTGAGTTAGCCTCTTTTTAAAGCTGTTATTTTCGTCAGCATTTTTTTGGTTCTCCTTTAGTAAGCTGCTAAGTTGTTTTTTAAGGTCTTCTATTGCCTGAGCCCATTTTAAGTTCCCTTTGGAGGCAGAGGCCTTGACTTCCTCTGACAGTATGCCTTGTTCTTCCTCATCTGAAAGGATGGGGGGAGACATTTGTTCCTCATGAAAGCAGCCTTCTTATTTTTTTTCCCCTTTTTTGGGCATTTTCCAAGCCAGTTACTTGACTTTTGAGTTTCCTCTCCACAGCCACCTCACCTCCAGCTCAGTCAAGCCAGGAGTGGGGGCTGAGATTCAAATGCACTGCACCAAAGCCTTAGGAGTTTTTGATGGGGGCAGGGTTGCTATTCAGTGTGAGATTAAGTTCAGCTGCTCACAGATTGGAGCAAGGCCACCACACACATCTGAGTTCCCTCAGGGGGTTTAGGAGAACACCTTCAACAATAGATGCAGGCTACTGCCTGCTTTGGGATCCCCTGTCCCCTGCTTCCTCTGCTGCTGCCTCCTGAGGGGGCCTGAGTTATGGGGATACCTTGCTCCCTTCTTGGCCAGCAGAAAAACCCTCTCACTGACCTTTGGCACCTGTGGGTTGAGGGATCTGCTCCGTTACTGGAGATTCTGTCCCTGAAGCCTGCTAGGATCTGCTCCTCTTGGTGCCTTGTGGTCAAGGCAGGGCTGGGCTGAGCTCTGGGTCCAGTGTGCAACAGACCTTTGCCATTAGTTTTGCAGGTCTCTGTGGAACAGAAATCTTCTCCACTCCATTGTTCTATGGCTTCAGCTGCTCTAGATTTTGTGCAGAGTTCTTGTTTACAGGTATTTTATGGGCTGTGGGGTCAGAGCTAAACATATGTGTATCTTTCTGCTCCACCATCTTGGCGCCTCTCTTTACATTTCTTTAAAAAATTGTAATTGCACCCAAAATTATTCATTCAATTTAAATTTTATTGAGAGCTTACATGCATTAGAGTTGTATGGTATGTAAAGATGAATAATTTGCTCCCCATTTTTAGGAGTTTGTAATCTGGGATAAATGTTGTTTTTCAATTTAAGTACTATACTAGAGAATGTGGAAGATAAATTCCTTAGACTTCCTGGGTCTTTTTATTCAATCAGTGTGTTTTATCTCTATTTCAAAGGAGAGCATTCTTTCTTTTCTTTCTTTATTTGGACTATGATGTTAGCTGTTCTCCACAAATAAGATTACTTTTTTTAAAAACTTATCTCATTTAGGCTGTAGAACACTAAGTTTTTTACATTGAATTTCAGTTTATCGTTATACAATCCGGATATACAAGATTTTTAAAGGTAGCAGTTCTAATTTCAATAGAATTATAGTGAAATTGCATAATATGAGAATGGAACTCCTCTTTGTTTTTCACTCTCCCACCCAATTTCTCTAGTGATTACTGAAACCTGTATAAGACAAAAGACATCCAAGGCTTTATTGAGAACTGGAGCTTTTCTCAGGTTCATGATGAAGAGACGTTCTTTACTTTCCTTGTCCAGATCTGAATAGTCTTCACATTGATGGCATTATTTAATTATTTTATTTCTAATTTAGACATCACTAAACTATACATCCATCTACAAGTGATACACATTTCTCAGAAATGGATATTGGCCTTGTCTTGACCTAAAAACCAGTTTAACAAATGAAACAAGATTCTATAGTAATAAGTTATACATTGTGTTTTGATAACTCAGCTAGTTAGAGCATTGAGCCAATGCTTAGATTTGGAGCTCTCTATTAGTAGAGGTTAGGAACAGGAAGAATCTGGTCAATATTACTTACTGAACTAAGTCACATGGTTGCATATATATAATTCATTTATCATATAATACATGATATTTGTGTTTACATATTGTCACTCTACAGGACTAAAACATAATTTCCTGATCACTCAGGGTAGTGCTCTGCACCAAAAACGTGACTAAATGTTTGTGGAATGCTTAAATGATTGACTAATGGAAAGAACTGATAAATGAATGAATGACTGAATGGACTTGGCAATTATTTTCTATTCCAGAAACAAAAAGAATGCTTGTTACCTCAACCAGACTTTTCATAAACATATGCCTTTATTCATAACAGTGACTGGAAAGAGACTGATGGATCATTGAAATTTGTAAACAAGTTTTATACACAGATCAAAATGTATACATCCCTGATGGTGAATCAGAAGTGACATCTTTAGATTTATTACCACAGCATCATTAGTCACTCAATAAGCATTTACTTAATGTCAGTAGTTACTTCACTCTTGGGCTTATATCTTTGTCCTTGATCATCTGTTTAGCATGTTGAATAAAATATGTATTTGAACATTACTGGAAGGCACATTATTATAATAGGTTTGTTTATATTTTATAATATGTGTTGAGATATGAGGGGCCAGGTATCTTAGATTTATGTGTAAAATTAAATGAAACAAAGCAAGCTTCAAAGGCTAGCCAGATTTTTGTTTGCTTTGCACTTTGTATATATCTTTCAAATTAATCTAAATTTACCTTTTTAATTTTGTTCCAAGAAGTACCTATCTAAATGAAAGTTTATCCTCTTGAGTGATATATCATTTATTGACATGCATGACATTTTTCACAAGAACAAAGGACTTTAGAGGATTACAAATTACATTATGCATGGACACATATATACACCACTTCTGTCATTTCACTCAGACTCAACATAGTCAGCTGCTTCTAAGATGATATCAGATGGCAACTAAAATAGCAAGAGCAATGTCAAACTCAAGTTTAGGCAAAGAAAAACATACTACAGTGAAGAAAGAGGAAAATTTAGATAGCTAGAATGTAGGTGCCCATATTAATGAGGAGATGATATGAATAACTTCAGTATTTGGCTCTGGCATGCCCAGCTATATTGGGTACTAGACACGCCAGTGACTGTCTGGGCTAGACACCAGTCAAGCCTATTATTGTAGGCAACAAAAAAGGATGTACTGTGAATTTGAAGGAAAAATGCGATAAATGGTTGTTTAAACTCCAAGAAAACCTAACGAGTCATGTGTTTATGTTTCACTTTCTTCTCTTTTCCCCCAGTCCTGCAAAACACAGCATTCAATGGTATGGGTAGTCATCAGTAGTATGTCTGTTATTGATATGCATATGTATCTCCTTCTTTGGAGAGTGATGCACATCTCCACTTGTACAAGTTAATTCTTAATTGATCTTTTAGCCTCTGTGAAAGCAGCAGCAGCAACAGTGGAAGCAGCAGCCACAATTCCTTATATACCAGATATTCATAATATAAGCAGCATCTATGACCTAGCTTTGGGACCTATTTCCATGACCAATGTCTGAGTGACAAGAGGTAAACCTTAACTTCTGTCTATTCTCCACTCAAAACTCTTTGCAATAATTAGCAGTGGGAAAAGACTTGAAGGACTCCACTGGAATTCCATAAAAGGGAAGAATCATTTGTAGTAGAGATTATAGTTTATAGACAATTTAAATAGCTTGGGGAGCTGATAGTATCAAAACCAGATTCAAATCCTGGTGTATGTGTGTGTAGGTGGGGGGGGGTATTCTGGGTATTGAATTCTATGGCCAATTGTTAAATAGTACATTACCTAATTCCAACCATCTGCATTTTGTATTTTTGACTCTGATTTTTTTCTCTTATTCACTGGATCTCACTTACTCAACATTCTGGAAGTTTCTGCTAAGAATAGTACAGAAAGATGTCATTGTCACTTCATTTCCACCAATCTGCAAAAATAAGCAAGAGTACATTACAAAAATTTTAAGGAAATTGATAAATCATTAGGGAAAAAAATTAGTGAAGCAATTATGTCAATGTAGTCTCACTTTACAACCTTTATAAGAACCAGGGTCAAACGCAGTCAGTTACATTTTCATTGGAAGCAATAGACATGCTCCCGAGGTAGACCTGAAACTAAACCTATTCCTGGGGTTTAGGAAAACTAAGATAAGTCCAGATCCATACTAGTTTATGTTCCACATCTTTGTTACTGATTTTTCTTTTGTTTAAGAAGTATTCTTGTATAATCTTTACTTGATACCTATCATTAGGGTCACTATAAAAGTAGTGAAATTTATTGTTTGTCTTTGAATTCTATTTTTCTATTTCTATTCTATTTCTATTTCTATTCAATTTTGGGGTGACCCTTTTACTGGTTAGGGTGGGGCAGTGTATGGAGCACTGGACCTGGAATTAGAAAGGTCTGAATTCAGATTTACCCCTAAAATTATTACTGAAAATGTTTCAGGCTATATAACTCACTTAATTTTCATCTGTCTCAGTTTTCCTTTATGTTAAATGAGATTAATAATGGCACCTGTATCCTAGGGGAGTTGTGCAGATCAAGTGAGATAATATTTGTAAAGTACTTTCCAAATTAGATTCACATTCTTTTTGTGAAAGATCTTGAGATACCACAGCATTGTCTGCAAGCAATAATTTTTGGAAATTGACTCTGACCATGTGTGTTATGTGCATGCCTAATGGAAATAGTGAAAGAGGTGATATATATTAGCTCTGTACAACAGCTTATTTTTTATTTATTGTTTATTAAAATCATATGAAATAAAAGATATAAAATATATTAAAGAACTAAACGAAATGATAAAATATTTGGAGAAACAAATTATCTAGATTCATGAGGTTAATATTTTTTAAATAAGAATAATTTTTTTCAGACCTAAATTACATTATACAGCAGACATTATATATAAAACTCTTAGGTTCTGGTAAAAAAAAAAACCACATAGAATATTAGATTAGTATTAACAAGTTAGGTAAGGAAGAATAAAAAATATTTAATTCAATACCCTAGTAGTTTATAACCCTGAGATCATGTTTTTGGAGAAACTCCTGTTTAATAAGAACTGTTAAGAAAACCAGAAAGAAATTCCATAGAAATCAAACAAAATCAATACTACTCAGATAAAAAGAAGAAAATTGTCTTTCTATCCAATATTGTTGAGGAAGTTATCACATCTATTATATGTAAAGACTAACACAAGAGAAAAAGTCATTCTTCAATGTATAAGTGATATAAACTGTTGTCAAAAGAAAACCAATATATTAATGAACATATAGACTATTGCTCTATATTATTAACAGAAATAAAAATGAGGATCTCAATGTAAATGATCATAATTTTTATAATCCAAATATGATAATCCAAACTTGTTTGGATGTTTCAAATACTTTTGCATCTAGGACAGAAGTAGCTGAAATTTGTCATGTAAAATAAATATGGGAGTAGCTTTACCTCTGAATCCAATAAAATCTTTTGTATTTATTGGTGAAAATAAGTATCCCATGTAAGAGTAGTTTTGATCAAGGTCCTTTTTGTATAATGTGGATTCAAACTTTAAAGCCCTTCCCCTCCAAATCTTTGAAATGTTTTTGTTGTTCAGTGATGTCTGACTCTTCATGACCCCATTTGGGGTTTTCTTGGAAAAGATACTGGAGTCGTTTGCAATTTCCTTCTCCAGCTCATTTTGCAGATGAGGAAACTGAGACAAACAGGGTTAAATGATTTGCTCAAGGTCACATAGTTAGTAAATGTCTGAGGCCAAATTTGAAATCAGCAAGACGAGTCTTTCTGACTCCAGGCCTAACACTCCATCCACTTGAACCACCTAGCTGACCTTAGAATTTCTAGCTCTTTTCATTGTTAACCTCAACTCCCACATTCTTCTAAAGACTTTTCTGTTTTCTGTTTCAGTTACTCATCCCATAACAAAAAAAAAAAAGAATTTATTTGATATTTATAAATTCCCATGTTGTTTTTAGCAGTAGAGTTAGCTCTTCAAAATCTTTACTTTGTGTCTCTGTAAATCCAACCCTAGTCCAGTGCTTGTTGCAAAGAGGCATCTTATAAATAGCCATTTATTCATTTGTTGACTAGCCATTGGTGAATCCCAGGTTAATATTCTGTACCCTCTTCTAATTTTACTCTATGCTCTAGAATTTATGAATCAAATTATCAAGATGTTTAAATAAATTCACTATGTGACTTTGAACCAGGATAATCTTATATTTTATTTTTTTTCACTTGTAAACTTAATACTATTCTTGTGTCAAGGAGTTTATTTTTTTGTGGGTTAAACGTGCTATGAAAAACTACATCTACAACTAAGTGCCAATCTAAGTCAATTCTGAGTGCCACCATCATCTATTTTAGTATAGTAGAATGAATGTGAAGCTAGAAACAAACACTTAAATTTATATTAATAATAATAATCCATATTCATAAAGATTAATCAAACATCAAGAATGTCTTGAGTACCTAAATTGGATTTGGTGACATCTTTGCTTCCCACAGGCTCAATTATTATTTCTACATAGATTATTCCCAACGTCACATCTATCCTTATTGTCTCTCCTGAGCTTCATTTAGCATCTGCCTAATGTTCATTTCATATTGATTATCCTTTAGATAATTTGAAGTCCACTGTTTTTAAAGGAGAACTCAGTAACTGTAACATGAAATGGACGTTCTTATAAATTACGGTGTTATTATCAAGGGGATCACTATTCTTCTCATGACCCAAACTCACATCCTCTTCTCCTGACTCATTTGTTTCATATATACAAATTGGTTGCCAGATTTTTCCATATCCAGAATATCTCTCACATGAATTCCCTTCCTTCCATTTACACAGTCACCACCCTATTCCTTGTCCTCCTTATTTACAGACTGGATTACTTAAATTGTCTCCTAATATATCCTTCTGCTTCATGTCACTCTCTACTCCATTTCCTCTGTGACACAGCGATTTCTCTAAAAGGCAGATCTGATCATGTCAATCTCTCCTCATTACTCCTAACTACACTCCATGAATTTTTGTGTTTTTTTCACCTCCAGATTAAAATGTGATTTTTCAACTTAGTATCCAAAGTTCTTAAAAACCTGGAAACTTCCTTTTTTTTTTAGTATCCTTACATATTATCTCCCTCTACTTACTAGCAGAGGCAACCAGGTGGTTGCCTGAATTCAATTCTGGCTAACGGTGTGACCTTGGCCAAGTCACTTAATGTGTTTGCCTTAATCCACTAGACAAAGAAATGACAAAATACTCTAATATCTATGCTAAGAAATCCCCAGGAAAGTACAGGGTCATGAAGAGTTGGAGACACTACTTAATGATTGAACAACAACCCATTATTTAATATAGTCATACAGGGATACTTGCTCTTCCAGTGGTAGATGGTGGCACAGTGGCTAAGGAATTGCACCTGGAGTCAAAAATATGAGTTCACATCTCTCCTCAGATGTATAATAGTTATATGACCTTGGAAAAATTACTTAGCTTTTGTTTGCTTCAATTTAGTTTATAATAACATGGATATAATAGCTCCTACCACACAGGGTTTTTGTAAGAATCAAATGTGGTAGTATTTGTCAAAACATCCTAGCACAATGCCTGACACATCGTAGGCATTATTTAAATGCTAATTCCCTTTTTTCTCCCTCCATTATATACCATAATTTATTTCTTTAATCTAAATCTTTTTTTTCCTGTCTGTCCTTTGTCTGATTGTACAGAACTTTTACCTCTTGGAATCCCAGTTTGTCTTATAGGCCCAATTCACATGTTACTTACTACACAAGATCTTTTTAGGTATCCCCAGCTAATATGCTTTTTCTTTCAAGGTTCTTCATAATCACTCTATTATTTTGTATCTACCTATATATGTACATGGTATCTTCCTTATTAGAATGTAAGCTACTTGTGGGCAATGTTTATTTTGTTTTTCTCTTCAGTATCATCACAAGTTGTCACAGTGTCTGATGCATAGCAGGTACCTAGGAAATGCTTGGTAATTGATTAATTTTATGTGACTATGAATTATTGTTAATATTGTGATTGCTATAATTACAATGGGTAAAGTATGTAACCTCCCATGTAACCTCACATTTATTCTGCCCTACTAAAATGGATGATGGTACTACTCAGACCTGGCTTGTATTGGTATTCAAGTGAGCATGCAACTTTGAGATCCAGCCTCCAAAGAAAACACTGTCAAGGATGAAGGAATCAGAAAGTTAATGATAAAGAAAATGATCAGAATCAGGGAGAAAAAATACTCACAATTAAAAAAAAATTAAACTCAAAGAACTTGAAGATAAACAGATATATCAATAAGCAAAACAGTGGTGACAAAAATAATTCTTCTAGCAACTGAGTTCTGATATATAGGGATAAATACTGCAGAATGAATGAAGATGACCCTAAACCATGACAAGAACATGGAACCACAGCACAGTGTTCCTGAATGGTTGAAAAAAAAGAAATGATAATTATGAGAGCAGAAGGCATGGCCTACAAAAACAATGGGCAGAATAGAAAAATTTAAATCTATAATGATAAGCTTCACCACAGAATCAAAAGAGAGAACAATAAATTGGGAATTCAATAACAGAGAAGAAGAAATTTCTAGAAGAAAAGAAGCATAAAAGCAAAAACATTAAAAGAAAATATGGCCAGCTTGCAAATAAACATAGTGATCTCACAGACAGGATGGATATAAACAACCTGATGATCATAAGTCTGCCAGAAAAGTACAAAATCTTTAAACCATAATGAAGAAAAGAAGAGAAGAGAACTGATCAGAACTTCAGTACATTGAAAATATAATTCCAATCGAGAAATTACACAGATCATTTCCAGAAAAAAAAGACTGAAAACATTGAGACATGTAAGGATTAAATCTAACAATTCAATTCAGAAACAACTTCTAGAAGTGACCAGGAGAGAGACTTTGAATTGAACAAGAAAGAGCATTTAAATAATATGAGATTTTTTTGCACCCATTGGAAAATATGGGAGGAAATGGACAAAACATGTTCTGAAGAATAGTGGAGGTCAGTATGCATCTCAAAGTGACCTTGCAAATAAACCATATAAGCAAAAAAAGAAAAATTCAATGATAAAGAAGAATTTGAAATAAGATAGCAAGAAAATGAAAACTAAAGAGATTGTTTCTCAAACAACAGTAATGCAACAGGAGTGAACAAATGCAGTAGAAAAGGGAGACAAAGAAAAAGAATAAAAAGAGAGACCAATAAGTCTTCTTACTAATGGTAAAAGGAGAAATCTGAGTGAAGAGGCAGACAAGGGACTTTGTGGACAGAACCTGACAACAGTGGGCTCACAGATGAATCCATATGTTTTTGTAAGTTTTGGAAATTAGTACTGCATTACAATATGTGAGGATACCTAAGAGGAAGGTAATGGAGCAAAGGAATAGAGAAGAGTATATGATGTGTGAAGCTCAAATCAAGGATAGCAATGAGGTGAATGTAACCTATATGGTTTCAGAAAGGAAAGAACTTACAGAACAATGGGTAAAGTATATAGAGGAAATATTAAAATGGGTCATGCTGGCACAGATGGGGCCTTAAAATACTTTGAGGGGATTGAATTTCAAAATGTAGAGGACAACTTGAAAGGTCAGTGGAAAAACACCGCTGGGACCTATGTAAGAGAGCAGTGCACTCTGCTCCAGGGTTGGCAGAAGGAGTTAAGGAGCCTGTGGCAGCCTCAGCAGCAGCAGCAGTAGTGGTAGTGGCTGTTTCTGATCAAGCAGTTGACAGTACACTTCCCAAACCCCACTAAAAGCAGAGAGCTACCTTGACAAAAAACTCCAAAATCGAGTAATTGGCTGGGGAAATGAACAAAAACCAGAGAAAAATGAAACTATAGAATCTTACTATGGTGATCAGGAAGATCAAAATATAAGAACAGAAGACAACAAACTCAAAGCTCCTAAATCAAAAGCTTCAAGGAAGATATGAATTGGTCTCAAACCACAAAAGAGCTCAAAAAGGAATTTGAAAGTCAAGTAACAGAAGTAGAGGAAAAAATGGAAAAAGAAATGAGAACCATACAAGAAAATGTGTCAAGTGCTTACTAAAGGGGACCAAAAATGCTGAAGAAAGACAGCTTTAAAAATAGGCTAACCTGAGGGGAGGAGCCAAGATGACGGAGTAGAAAGACGCACATATGCTAGCTCTGGACCCACAGCCCATAATTACCTGTAAAAAGAACTCCCAACAAATTCTGGAACAGTGGAAGCTGCCCAGAAACACAGTGAAGGAGATTTCCGTTCCAGAGTGTTCCTGAAAAACCGAAACCAAAGGTCTATCACGTACTGGACAGGAGCAGAGCCCAGCCTCGCCTTGGCCCTGCAGCAGAGAAGAACAGATCCAGCAGATCCAAGCAGGCTTCAGGGATGGAATCTCCAGCAGCTGCGAAGGTCCCTCCACCCACAGATGCAGAGGTCAGTGAGAGAGACGTCTGCAGGGCCTGAGAGGCGAGAGGGGTGTCTCCATAATTCAGGGCCCCTTGGGAGGCAGAGGCAGAGGCAGTGGGTGGCCAGAGGCTCCCGGAGCAGGCAGGAGCTCAGCAGGACCTCGGGTCCATTAGGGAAGGTCTCCACATAAACGCCCTGAGGGAACAAAGCCTAGGAGGTGACCCTGCTCCTACCTGAGCACCAGATCTTAAGCTCACATTGAATAGCCAGGCCTGCCACTGAAAGCCCTGAGGCTGGGGAGCAGCATTTGAATCTCAGACCCCAAGCACTAGCAGGGCTGATCTAGGGGGGATGGAGAGGAATCTCAGAAGTCAAGTAACTGGCTGGGAAAATGCTCAGAAAAGGGAAAAAAAAACAAGACCATAGAAGGTTACTTTCTTGGTAACCAGATGTTTCCACCCTGCCTTTCTGGTGAGGACGAACAATGGCTACCATCAGGTAAAGACATAGGAGTCAAGGCCTCTGTATCCCATACATCTGAAATAGTTATGCAATGGGCTCAGGCCTTGGAAGAGCTCAAAAAGGATTTTGAAAATCAAGTTACATAGCTGGAGGAGAAACTGGGAAGAGAAATGAGATGCAAGAAAAGCACGAAAAATGAAAATGGGTCAATACCTTGATAAAGGAGACCCAAAAAAATGCTGAAGAAAATAACACCTTGAAAAATAGGCTAACTCAATTGGCAAAAGAGGTTCAAAAAGCCAATGAGGAGAAGAATGCTTTCAAAAGCAGAATTAGCCAAGTGGAAAAAGAGATGCAAAACCTCATTGAAGAAAATAGTTCTCTCAAAATTAGAATGGAACAGATGGAGGCTAATGACTTTCTGAGAAACCAAGAAACCACAAAACAAAGCCAAAAGAATGACAAAATGGAAGACAATGTGAAATATCTCATTGAAAAAACAACTGATCTGGAAAGTACATCCAGGAGAGACAATTTAAAAATTATGGGACTACCTGAAAGCCATGATGAAAAAAAGAGCCTAGACATCATCCTTCATGAAATTATCAAGGAAAAGTGCCCTGATATTCTAGAACCAGAGGGCAAAATATGTATTCAAAGAATCCACCGATCACTGCCTGAAAGAGATCCAAAAAGAGAAACTCCTAGGAACATTGTGGCCAAATTCCAGAGTTCCCAGGTCAAGGAGAAAAATATTGCAAGCAGCTAGAAAGAAACAATTCCAGTATTGTGGAAATACAATCAGGATAACACAAGGTCTAGCAGCGTATACATTAAGGGATCAAAAGTTGTGGAATAGAATATTCCAGAATTCAAAGGAACTAGGCCTAAAACCAAGAATCATCTACCCAGCAAAACTGAGAATAATACTTCAAAGGAAAATATGGTCTTTCAATGAAATCGAGGACTTTCAAGCATTCTTGATGAAAAGACCAGAGCTGAAAAGAAAATTTGACTTTCCAACACAAGAATGAGAAGAAGCATGAAAAAGTAAACAGCAAAGAGAAGTCATAAGGGACTTACCAAAGTTGAACTGTTTACATTCCTACATGGAAAGACAATATTTGTAACTCCTGAAACTTTTCAGTATCTGGGTAGTTGGTGGGATTACACATACATACACACACACACATACACATTCACACACATGTACACGTGTGCATGCACACACGCACACATACACACATACACGTGCACACGGAGACAGAGAGCACAGAGTGAATTGAATAGGATGGGATCATATCTTAAAAGAAATCAAGGTAAATGGTGAGAGACAAATGAAGTGGGAGGAGAGAGGGTGAAATGGAATGGGGTAAATTATCTCTCATATAAGAGACAAGCAGGAAACTTTTTAGTGGAGGGAAAAAGAGGAGAGCTGAGAAAGAAAAAAACATGAATTTTACTCTCATCACATTCGACTAAAGGAAGGAATAAAATGCACACTCATTTTCGTGTGAAAACCTATCTTACAATACAGGAAAGTGGGGGAGAAGGAGATAAGCAGGGTGGGGGGGCGCTGATGGAAGGGAGGGTAATGGGAGGAGGGAGCAATTTGAAGTCAACACTCGGGTAGGGACAGGATCAAAAGAGAGAATAGCAACAATGCGGGGCAAGATAGGATGGAGGGAAATATCTCTTATTGTCTTACACAAAACAACTATTATGGAAGTCTTTTGCAAAAGTACAAAGATATGGCCTATATTGAATTGCCTGCCTTCCCAAAGGGAATGGGTGGGGA
>JAQQSK010004882.1:0-34801 GCA_028658325.1 Potorous gilbertii
TCGAAAGAATTGGAACCCAATATTCCGTAAGGCAAAGGAGTTGGGTCTACAACCAAGGATCAACTACCCAGCAAAGTTCAGCATAACATTTCAGGCAAGGAGAAAGTCATTCAACGAAGTAAGGGATTTCCAGAGCTTCCTGACCAAATAAATTTGATTCTGTTTTCTATATATTTGAGAAATGAGAACTTTGTCAGAAACACTGGTGGGAAAAATTGGTTCCCAGACTTCAGCTTTCCTTCTAATCATAGTTGTATTGGTTTTGTTTCTGCAAAAATGTTTTAATTTAATGTAATCAGAATCATTGACTATGAATTTCATAATGTTCTCTATGTCTTTTTTTATCAGAAGTTCCATTCTGCACCGATGTGGCAGGTAAATTATTATTTGCTCTCCTAATTTCTTTATAGTTTCATCCCTTATGTATACATCATGTACCCATTTTAACCTTATCATAGTATAGCATGTGAGATGCTGGTCTATGCCTAATTTCTCTCATAGTATTTACGATTTTCACCAGCATTTTTGTTAAATAATGAGATCTTATCCCAGAAGGTGGAGTCTTTGGTTTCATCAAACAGTAGATTACCATAATCACTTAATACTGTGTTTTGTGTACTTAACCTATTCCTTTGATCCACCACTCTATTTCTTAGCCAGTATCAGATAGTTTTAGTGATTGTCATTTTATACTGTAGTTTTTGATCTGGTAGAGCTAGGATTCATTCATTTGCTTTTTTTCATTAATTCCCTTGATATTTTTGACCTTTTGTCTTCCAGATGAATTTTGTTATTATTTTTCTAGCTCTATGACAAATTAGTAGTTTGAGTGTTATGGGACCAAATAAATGGATTCATTTAGGTGGAATTGTCATTTTTATTATATTATATTATTATTATTTATTTTATTATATTACATTTATAATATATTATATATATTTATTATATTTATATATAATTTATTATAATATTATATTACATTATATTTTATTATATTACTAGCCATGAGCAATTCATTTTTTTTCCAACTGTTTAAGTCTGACCTCATTTGTGTGAAAAGTGTTTTGTGCTCATGGTCATGTAATTCCTGGGTGTGTCTTGGCAGGTAGACTCCCAAATATGCTATATTATCTATGATTATTTTAAATGGAATTTCTCTTTCTATCTCTTGCTGCTTGGCTTTGTTGCTTATATATAGAAATGCTGATGATTTGTGTGGATTTATATTTTGCAACTTTGCTAAAGTTGTTCATTGTTTCAAATTTATCAAATATATAGAGAACTGAGTCAAATTTATAAGAATACAAGTCATCCCCGAACTGATAAATGGAACAGCATGTGAACAGGTAGTTTTCAGGTGAAGAAATTAAAGCTATCGATAGTCACATAAAAACCCACAAATGTTTCAAATTGTTTCAATTTGGTTGATTCTCTAAGATTCTCTAACTATACAATTGTATCATCTGCAGAGAGGGAAAGCTTTGTTTCTTCTTTGCTTATTCTAATTCCTTTAATTTTTTTTCTCTTATTGATACAGTCGAAAACTTGGGGCAGTACACCCCTTCATTTGACAAAGAGTTCAAAATTCAAATAACTGGCTGTGAAACTGACCAAAAATGGGAGTAAATAAGACTATAGAAGGTTACTTTCTTGGTAAAATGATATTTTCTTATGATGAGGAAGATCAAGGCATAAAAATCAGAGGAAGATCAAAGCATACAACTGGAAGGAATATAGCAAGATCAATACTCCTACATCCAAAGCCTCCAAGAAAAATATGAAACTGTCTCAGGTCAAGGAAGAGCTCAAAAAGGATCTTGAAAATCAAGAAAAAGAAGTAGAAGAAAAATTGGGAAGAGAAATTGCATTGATGCAAGAAAATCATAAAAAACAAGTCAACATCTTGCTAAAGGAGACCTGAAAATGCTGTAGAAAATAACACCTTTAAAATAGACTAACCCAAATGGCAAAAGAGGTCTCAAAAGCCAATGAGAAGAAGAATGCCTTAAAAAACAGAATTGGTCAAATGACAAAGGAGGTCCAAAAGCTCACTAAAGAAAATAATGCCTTAAAATTTACAGTGGAGCAAATAGAAGCTAATAACTTTATGAGAAATTAAGAAATTATAAAACACAACTAACATAATGTAAGAATAGAAGACAATGTGAAATATCTTACTGCAAAAACAAGTGACCTCAAAAATAGATACAGGAGAGATAATTTAAAAGTTATTGGTCTACCTGGCAATCATGATGAAAAAAAGAGCCTAGAAATAATCTTCCAAGAAATTATCAAGGGAAAAAAAGCCCTGATATTCTAGAACCAGAGGATAAAATATAAATGGAAAGAATCCATCAATCACCTCCTGAAAGAGATCTCCTAGGAATATTGTAACCAAATTCCAGATTTCCCACAAGGAAAAAATATTATAAGCAGCCAGAAAGAAACAATTCAAGTACTGTGGAAACATAATCAGGATAACATAGGATTTGGCAGCTTCTACACTAAAGGCTCAGAGAAGTAAGTATATGATATTCCAGAGACCAAAGGAACTAGGATTAAAATCAAGAATCACCTGCCCAGTAAAATTGAGTATAATGCTTCAGGAGAAAATGGAATTTCAATGCAATAGAGGACTTTCAAGCATTCTTGTTGAAAAGACCAGAGCTGAATAGAAAATTTGACTTTCAAATACAAGAATTAAGAGAAACATGAAAAGGTAAACAAGAAAGTGAAGACAGAAGGGACTCATTACAGTTGAACTGTTTACATTCCTACATGGAAAGATGATATTTGTAACTCATGAGACCTTTTTCAGTATTTGGGCAGTTAGAGGGAAAATGTAATACATACATACATATATGTATATTTATATGTATGTATATGTGCATATAGGGAATATGTGTATATTATACATGTGTAGGTATATATGTAGGTATGTATGTGTGTGTATGAGTATGTGGAGACAGGGCACAGAGTGAGTTATGAAAGGAAGGTACATAAAAAATAAAATAAAATTATGTTGAGACTGATATACTGGGAGAAAGAAAAAGGGAGAGGTAAAATATAGTAAATTATCTCACATAAAAGAGACAAGAAATAGCCTTTACTATGGAAGGGAAGAGTATGAAGATGAGAATGAATAAGTGTCTTATTCTCATCAGATTTGGTTTAAGGAGGGAATTATGCACATTCCGTTGGGTATCGGAATCTGTCTTACCGTGCGGGAAAGCAGAGGGAAAGGGGATAGGAGAGGGGGGGACAATAGAAGGGATAGTGTATTGGGGGAAGGACCGATCAGAAGCAAACCCTATAGTGGGGACAGGACAATAGAGAGAATGGGATAAATGGAGGGAGAACAAGAGAGAGAAATATGTGGTTAGTCTTTTACAACTTAACTGTTATGGAAGTGTTTTGCATGGCTACACATGTATGACCTATATTGAATTGTTTACTTTCTCAGTAGAGGTGTGTGAGAAGGGAGGGAGAGAATGTGGAACTCAAAGCTTTAAAAATGAATGTTAAAAATTGTTTTTGCATGAAACTTGGAAATGTATTTTATAGGCAATGGGGTATAGAAATCTATCTTGCCTAGAGGAAAATAGAGGGGAGGGGAGTAGAGAAGGGGGGTTGATAGAAGGTTGGGCAGATTTGGGAAAAGGATAGTTGGAGTGCAAGCTGCCCTGGGGTGGGGAGAGGGGACACATGAGGAGTAATTTGGAATTCAAAATTTTGTGGAAGTGAATATTGAAAATAAATAAATTATATCGTAAGAGTTTTTCTGCATATATTAAGATAATCATATTATTTCTGCTAGTTTTATTAGTTATGTGGCCAGTTATGCTGATAGTCTTCCTAATATTGAACCAGTCCTGAATTCCTGGCATGAATCTGACCTGGCCATAGTGTGTTATCCTCATGACAAGTTGCTGTTATCTCTTTTCTGATATTTTTATTTAAATTATAAGTATATAATTTAATTGATTTCAATTAGGGAAATTTTTTTTCTCTATTCTTGCTCCTCCTGATTTAAAGTACCTGATTTAAACACCATATTTGTATTATAAAAGGAATTTGGTAGGAATCCTTCTGGACCTATTTTTCCTAATAATTTAGAGTACTGGAGTTAATTGTTCTTTACATGTTTGGTGCATTTCACTTTTAAATTCATCTGACCCCGGGGATTGTTTCTTAGGGAGTTCATTGTTGGCTTCTTCAATATCCTTTTTCTAAAATTCTTTTATTAAAGTACTTTATTTCTTCTGTTAATCTAGGCAATTTATATTTTTGTAAATATTCATCAATTTTACTTAGATTGTCAGATTTACTGACATACAGTTTTGCAAAATAGCTTCCAATTATTGCTTTAATCTCCTTTTAATTGGTGGTGAATTCACTTTTTTCACATTTTTATGCTGGTAATTTGTTTTCCTTTCTTTTTAAATTAAATTTACCAAAGGTCTATCTGTTTTATTTTTTCTCAAAAAAATCCCAACTTTTAGTTTTATTTATTACTTTAATAGTTTTCTTACTTTCAATTTTGTTAATCACTCCTTTGGTTTTTCAGTATTTGTAATTTGGTTTTTAACTGGTGATTTTTAATTTGTTATTTTTCAAGTTTTTTAGGTGCATGCCCAATTCATTGATCTCTTCTTTCTCTATTCTATTGATGTAAGCATTTAGAGATATAAAATTTCCCCTAAGAACTGCTTTGGTTGCATCCCCATAACTTTTCCATATTGTCTCATTATTGCAGTTTTCTTGAATGAAATTATGATTGTCTGATTTGTTGTTTAACTCACTCATTCTTTAAGATTAAACTATTCAGTTTCCAATTAGTTTAGGCCATATTTCCATGTCTATTTATTACAATTTTTATTGCCTCAAGATTTGAAAAGGATGCGTTTAACAACTTTCCCTTAAGTAGTGCCTTGGCGGCATCCCACAAATTTTTTTATGTTGTAGTAACAACTGTACAGTATTCTTCCAGTTCACAGGTTTTTCTTACACCATCCTATTTGCCATTTCTTATAGAACAATACTACTCCATCATAATCATATGCCACCACTTGTTCAGTCATTCCCTAGCTGATTGGTATTCCCTCAGTTTCTAATTTTTTGCTAGCGCAAAAAGTCAGTATGTCTATTCTTGTGTATCTAGGTCCTTTTCTTTTTCCTTTGATCTCTCTGGGATACAGACATACTAGTGGTAATGCTGGGTCAAAGGATCTGCATAGTATTATGTTCATTGGGGCATAGTTTACAGTTTTTTCTCAAGAAAGGCTGGACTGCTTCACAATCCCCCCATTCATTACTGTCCCAATTTATCCATATCCCCTTTGACATTTGTTAGTTTTCTTTCCTATCATATTAGTCGATATTATAGGTCTCAGAGGGAACTTCAGAATTGTCATAATTTTAAATATGTTTAGGTAGTAGCAATTTAGAGTACTTTTCATATGACTATTGGTAGTTTTGATTTCTTCTGAAAAAATGTCTATTTATGTCCTCTGATGATTTATCAATCAGGGAATGCATCAGTATTCATTATGAAAATTGTTCTATAGTTTTCTTTCTCTATTCTCACTGTTTGTAGTTGAAATTTCATAACCATCTTTGTGTCATAGAAGGAATTTGAAAGCAATTTTTCTTTACCTGTTTTCCCAAATAGTTTATATAGTACTGAAATTAATTGTCCTTCAAATGTTTGATAGAATTCACTTATAAATCCATCTATTCCTGGGAATATTTTCTTAGACAGAACATTGATAATTTGTTCCATTTTTTTTTCTCAGAAAGGATTATTTAAGTATTCTACACCCATTTCTGTTTTTATTTATATTTTAAGTTTTGTGGTCATATAATTGAACAAAATAGATCTTAATAATTACATTGTTTTCAATGCCATTTGTGGTACTTTCACCATTTTGATTTTGATACGGGCAATTTGATTTTTTCTTTCTTTTTTATTTTTCCTCAAGGCAAAGTTACACAAAGCTGTCAGCCTCACCCTTTCTTCCAGAGCCACTGGACAGAATCAAAATGACTAGTGATGACTTGAGATGCAGCAGGTGACTTTGGCATCTTCAATATCTAACCAAGCTCTAAGTGCACCACCGTGCCTACTTCATCTGCCTTTTTGACCATTGAAACAAAGTGTTATCGTACACCTATCCCACCAGGGGAAGTATTCACATGCTTAGGTTAGAAACCCCAGTACTTTCTGATGAATTTGACAGCCCTTGGTTATCCTTAACCTGGTTTGGCCTATCTGTCAAAATAGTTTATTGGAGTGTGGTGATTGTGCATACTATAGCTTCCTAGAATTATAGGTAAGAATTAGGTGGATCAGGTGGACACCAAAGGTGGAAAGCCATCCTGAAAAGGGCTCATCAGCTCTCACACCAGAGGGGCTAGTCTTCCCTGAAAGCACCCAACATTGTATGTGTGTTTGTCTTATGCATGTATGCATAAGAATGCAGGAATTCTATCTTATCCAACAGAGAAGTAGGAGGAGAAGAGGATAAGAAAAAGGGGGCAATGATAGAAGGAAGAGTTTCAAATTAAGGGATGTAGGGGGAAGAAGAAAAACAGACTTTTGATGGGGATCAGGATAAAAGAGAAAGTAGAGAAACCATTGAACATATAAAATTAGAAGCTTATTCTATGAAAAAAAACAATAAAATGTGTAAACCACTTTTAAAATTGAGTTGCCCTAAAAATCATCAGCTTCACTAATCCTTGGTCTCCTTTCCATGAGAGGAAAACATTTACCCTGGCACCAACATACACATATGTATATACACACAAATTATGCCAATAATTTTGCAAAGATTATTCCACTCACCATCAGTACATGGAATGTGCACATGCTTATAAACTACATGAAATCAAGCAGACCTGAAAGACAAATAGTTCTTGTGAGAGAACTCAGCAGGTATCACACCCAAATAGCAATCCTGAGTGAAACAAGGCTGGCAAATTAAGGCCCACTTACTGAAGTCAAAGCTGGGAGGCAACAGTGAATGGGAGTAATGTGAAGCTGGAGAAGAATTTGCAATCAACACTAATCTAATAAACAAGCTTGTATGTCTACCAAAATGAGTGAATAACAAGATCATGACAATGTGATCAAATTTTCTATTCAGTTCTATCCTTTTCATCCAAAACGCCTGAAAGTTCACTATTTTATTAAAATTTCATTTTTCCCCTAAAGGAATATACTCAGTTTTGCTGGATAGGCTATTCTTGATTACAATCCTAGCTCCTTTGCCTTCCAGAATGTCATTGCAGGTCCCTTGGTCTTTTAATGTAGACGTTGCTAAATCTTACGTAATTCAGATTGTGGTTCCATGGTATCTGGCTGGTTTCTTATTGACTATTTGCAATCTTTTCTTTAACCTGGAAGTTTTGTGATTTAGCTATTACAGTGCTTAGAATTTTCACTTTGGAATTTCAATAGGTGATTGGTATATTCTTTCCATTTCTATTTTATCTTCTTATGCCAAGAAATTAGGGCAATTTTCTTTTATAATACTTTGGAATATGATATCTAGGCTTTTTTTCTATCCTGGCTTTCAGATAACAGAATAATTCTTAAGTTACATACCCTCAAATTATTTCCCAGGACAGCTTAAACCCCAATGAGGTATTTCAAATTTTCTTCTATTTTTTTTCATTCTTTTGATTTAGTTTTGTTGTTTATTTGTCTCATAGAGTTATTTGTTTCTACTTGTTTAATTCCATCTTTAAGAAATTATTTTCTTTAGTGAGCTTTTGTATTTTTTTGCCATTCGAAAAAGTCTGGTTTTTAAAGCTTTCTTTTCCTCAGTAAATTTTTGTGCCTCTTTCTACTATTTAGTCCGTTTTGGTTTTTAAGGTATTTCCTTCAGAATCTTTTGGTCTTCTTTTTCCAAGATATTCATTCTCTATTAATGATTTTCTTGCATTACCCTAATTCCTTTTTCTAATTTTTCTTCTACCATTCTCAGGAATTCTTGTTGGACCTGTGTCCAATTTGCATTTGTTCTTTCAGGCTTCACTTGTAGCTGTGTTCACACTGTTACATTTTTTTTGTTTCTATTTTGATTTTCCTTGTCATCATAGTAGATATTTTATGATAAAGTTCTTTTTTGGTTTTGTTGTTATTTGCTCATTGTTTCTGCTTATTCAATAACTTTTAACTTTATGTCAAGGTTGGATTCTGTCCCCAGGGTCTTGGATGAGTTGGTGGGTGATGTGGCACATTGGCCCAAACAACAGGTATTTTGAACTATGATTTTCAGAGCTCACTCTGACTTTATAAATTTTTGATGTTCCTAGGGTGGTGTGAACCAGGGAGAGGTATGGTCAGTGTTCTACTGGTTTTCAGGAAGAACCCCCATTCCCCCAAAAGTCACAAGTATTAGTGCCCTTCTCAACTCTGAAAGTGTGACCAGGGTCCCTTTATTCCTGTGGCAACAAATGCTTGTGCTTCTCTGTGCTCTGAAACTATGATCTGGAACTTTATATGGGCAATGCAATAGGGTGCTATGCCCACTGCCAGCTCAGGGTTACCTATAATGTCTTTCTGTCTAGCTTCTTGACTCTTTTACTATATCTTGGCTGAGAATTTATGAAACTGCAGTTGCTGCTCTTACAGTAACCTCCAGGGTTCACTGCTGGTGGTGAAGTCACCTGTATTGTGAGTCAGTCCCAACCCTAGTGTCACAGATCACTCTTTCCAACCTCCTAAGGTATCTTGGGTCAGGAAAATGACTTCTTCTGAACTTTTATTGGTGACTCCAAAATTCATTTTGATGAATTATTTTGAAGTTGTTTGAAATAGAATGCTGGAAGAGTTAAGGTGGGTTGCTAACTTTACTCTGCCATTCTGGTTCCACTCTCTATATGTATGTTTTATATATATGTGTGTGTGTGTGTGTGTGTGTGTGTGTGTGAACATATGTATGTGTGTTGTAAGTATATATACAAATATATGCATATATGTACATACATATATGCAAATATACACATATGTACACATACAGAAAAAAAGCCATAGAATGAAATACACATAAAGCATAAATATAAAATTAATAAATAAATATTTATATATAAAATTAGTTAAATATAAGGTAGTTCAGGAAGGAGAACACAAACAGTTAGATAAGAAAAGGTTTTATGCAAAAGATGATGCTTGAACTGTCTCTAAAAGGAAGAAAGGAAGCTATTTTCCCACCACAGACTGCTAGCAACTACAAATAAATTTTAAGCTTTGCATAGCAATAATTTTATGGCATTGACTAAAGGGTGAAGAGTTAATTTTGCACATTACTCACTTTATCATATTATCTATGTGTTTTATCAGTATCATCTGAGAAGGAATAAAATTATGTTACTATCTTCCATAGTGCATAAGAGGAATATAATTGGTAATGAAGGAAACAAACCAGAATTGATCATATTTTAAAAGCAAATAAAATCTCTCATAGATTCATTGGACCTACTGAGTCATACTTACTAAAAAACAGAAAAATCTCACTTTAGTCTTTGTATGAATATGCAAATATTTTGTGTATCATAAAAGCTCTGATGAAAGAGCACTTACGTATTTCCATGAATTGGCATGAGTACAAAACAAAGAATACAATGATTTTTTTATGAATCAAGAAATTAGTTATAATACTTTCACGAAGAATGAATAAATAATTTTTTTTTTACTTTTCTATACATGATCATTCAATGATCCTGTGGTAGCACTCTAGTTGAAAATGGGTTCTTAGAGGACAGGAGCTGCTTTATTTTACCTTTATGGCCCTAGCATTGAAGAAAGTGTGGGCACTTGATGGTGGCTTGAGTTGGAGTGAACTGAACCAAATATATGTGAGCCAGTACTATACATTGAAATCCATTCATGTAATTTCATCCAATGCAATTTTTGCTTCTATCTTCCCAGAAAATCTCCTCACAGAATGTGTCCAACATGCTATAATGCTATTTCTAGATTTCTAAAACTCTAGGGGTATCAAAGAAACATATGGTCCATCTAGATGTAAACTCACCTTTCTGAGTTTTAATCTGGCCTCAGACATATGTTGGCCATGTGGCCCTTGGCAAGTCAGTTAACTCTGTTTGTCTCCTTTTCTTTATCTATAAAATGAACTGGAGAAAGAAATGGAAAACCAATCAATATCTTTGCCATGAAAAACTAAACAACAACAAATCCAAGTTATCATGGCTAATATGTTATATTTTATTGGTTCATTTATAGTCTTGATTTTTTGCATCATAGGATAATATATTTAGACCCAGTTAGAATCTAAGAAGTCAACTAATCTAACTTCATAATTTACTTTTCTGAGAAAACTTAGGCCCAGTGAAGTTAATTGAGTACTGAACAACATCACAATAATGGCATTAGGCAAGATTTAAATCTATGCCCTCTGACTTCAAATCCAGCATTCTTTTTATGGCACCACTATGTCTCTAAATTGTGACATTCCATTATTCATTGCTATGTGAAATTCTTAAGGTACTGTTATTGTTAAAAATGTGATGAGAGTGAGAAAATCATTGAATCATAGAGATCCCTTGAAGTGCTTCACAAATTCCAAAATGCAATCTAGTTTATTTTCCTTCCTCTATTTTACTCTGGACGCAGCTCAATGTCCATCTTCATTTCTGCCCAAGATAATGTATCATGAATAAAATAACTTATTCTGAAACTATTTTCAACATTTACTTTTTCCAAAATGGAATGTGACCCTCATATCTACAAAGTTAAGTCAAAGATTTGCTACCTATATCTTCTTTGAGATTTAAATTTTAGATCCATTTGAATGGGAATAATAATGTCTGCCTTGCTTAACTTTTAAAGGTTGTTGTAGACATCAAATAAGGTAATACAAGGTCACTTAGTAAAATCTTAGGTGCTTGACGAATGCAGAGATGATATTATTTTTTCATAAAAGAGATGGTTGACTAGAAGAATTTGCAGAGTAAAAGTAAAAAAAACATTTAAAGATAATCAATTATAACAATAACTAGCATTCAGATGGTTCTTTTCAGTTTTTGAAGCACTTTTCATGAGCGTTCTCATTTGGTCCCAACCCTGTGAGAGAGATGTCATGATTGTCCTAACTTTCCATATAAGGAAACTGAGAGAAGCAGAGGTTGAAAGAGTTGCCTATGGTCACATAGAAAGTGTCTGAAACTAGATCTGGGCTCATATCTTTGTGAATTTAGATCCAACAATATGTCCACTACGGCACCTACCTACCTCACAGGAAACCAAATAAGTCAGAGAAAAACTAGCAAAAAACAAAAATATTTTCTAACTCTAAAGTATTACTTTTACAGAAGTTTCTTCTAATCTGGTGTCACAGCTATCTCAGGAAAAAATCAGTTGAGAGATGGCTTATTCTTAAACAAACAAATAAATACATTAAAAATTCGTAAATGCTTAGAATGTCAATATGTCAATAAACATTTATTAAGTACTGATTATACACTAGATGCTGTGTTAAGTCTCCAGAACACAAAGAAAGTTAATAGACCCTGCCCCCTAGGACCTTATAAGCTAATAATGAGAAGACAATATAAAAAAGGAAGGTGAAAAGGGTGGAGGAAGATTAAGGAAGGAGGAGACAATTTCTTGACATGAGGGCATGGAGAAGTAAAATTTGAAAATGAGGAGATGGTTGACCTTGTTACCCTCTATAAATGGAGTTTCTAGAAGGAGCGCTCTGGTTTCTACCCTCCAATTAAAGGGAGAGAGCACCCCCAAGAACAAAGGTGTTGAGAAGTAATTTTACTAAGCACTGGGGTGCAAAGGAAGGTAAAATCAATCCATACCCTTAAGGACTTCACATTCTAATGGGTGGTACAGGGAATACAATATGTAAATAAATAAACACATACACACACATACAAACACACATATGGGACTAAACAAGAGAGAAAAGTATAAATAAAAGAAAATGGGATGGAGTGAAATGCACAGTTGTTAATTATAACAGAATGTTATTGTAATGAATTGGAAAGAAGAAGAGGAGGAAGAAGAAGAAGAAGAAGAAGAAGAAGAAGAAGAAGAAGAAGGAGAAGGAGAAGGAGAAGGAGAAGGAGAAGGAGAAGGAGAAGGAGAAGGAGAAGGAGAAGGAGAAGGAGAAGGAGAAGAAGAAGAAGAAGAAGAAGAAGAAGAATGATTATATTTATTATCAGAGTGGGAGGAAGGATCACCACTGGGGACCTACCATGTTTTGAGAGGATGTTAAAGAATTCACATAAGCAATTATCAAGCTATATAGATATCAAGATAATCAAGCTACAATGGATAGAGGCAAAAAAATGCCAAATAACTAGGTGAGTTGAAAATCAGTTTTGACTTAACCTTGGGAAAACAAAAGTGAGAGCACAAGTTCCACCAGTGTATTGATGGTATGGGAACTGCTCCCAGCTTGAAACTCATCCATCCTCCCTAACCTTGAGGAGAAATAGTTGAAATAGTATTAATGTAACATTTTTACATTATTATAGGAAAAATTTGGTAAATCCATAGCACTGCTATTATTAGTTTCATTATATTTAACAAAGAAAAAACCATATTAAGAGAGATTAGGGAAGTAAATGAAGAAACCAAGTGTTTTGATTGCTAGTGAGATATGTCAAACTTATGGGAAGGAAGACAAAAATGACCTCTTTCATAGAAATGTTTCTTTGGCTCCCATCATCTTAGCACCATCCAAAATTCATAAACATTATTCACAAAAGGTAACAAGATAGTGTACTGCACCAGATGGCTTGGCCTTTTACTCCTCTGAATTCTAATAAGTTTACCTTTAAAGCTATTAAGAAACCATTTATCAAACAAGAATAACTTATGGTGTGGCCATTTGTTCTAGCAAAGTAGTTGCAATCACAATTAAGACTTGCGTCAATTAGTCTTACTGAGGTGAAAACCTGCTTATTGTCAAGCCTGCAGAGCAAAGTATCTTCCCCAGCCGAAATCAACAGAACAAAATAACTCTATAGAAATGATGACAAGGAAACAAAGGGATATCAAATGGCAAGGAAAAGAATTAGCCCCAGTTGAACACTGGATGAAAAATAAGTCATGAGATGCTAACAATAACTTTCTTGTTAAGAGCAACAAATTGAGCCTAGATCTTATAATGGTGTAAGGAATCCTCTCTGATGCCATGGCTTCCATTCTGTGAGTAAGGGAACAGATGGAATTTTCAATTCATCAAATATGAACATATGAAACAACAACAACAACAAATCCCTCTATATCAATCTAGATAGACTGGCAAAACAAATTCTCACTATCATCCATGTCCAAAGATGTGTCTTTCTGATTTTTAAGTTCACGTCTCTGTCAAGAGGTGAATGGTATGTTTTACCTTCATATTTTGGGATTGTGATTTATCATTATGCTGATCAAAGTTGTATTTTTTTTATCTTCAAAGTTATTCTATCATTTTCTTACCCTGCTCATTTCACTCTGCAGCATCTAGCTCTATTTTAAACATAATTTGTGAAGGTCTTGATTCCTTAGGCTACTATGCAATTCAACAGTGCTAATGAACGAGTTTAAGTTAAACTTTGAAGTCAAGCCATTACCCACTAAGTCAAACAACTAGTTCTCAGGTAAGTGGACAACCCAGATGGTGTAACTGTTTACTGGAAATATTGTGACATAAGGGTGAGTAAAAGTACCATAACACTAGAAAAACAGAAGTTGGTCTTAAAATAGAAGTAGGCAAGAAGGTTATGTATATAAAGGCTTTTAACATATAGTTAATATATAGAATAAATAGTTTATTTATAATCTTATCAAAACATCTAACAATCTCAGCAACCAATCAAAGATTTTGGTGATAATAGATGACGATCTCTTCCTCTCAGGATCTGTAAATAATCTCTGCAAACTATGTATCGAATACAGACATAGATTAAAATGTAAAATTTTAAATGAGAATTATAAAGTATCAAGTGTTGTATTTAGAAATTTTAGTTAATAACTATGAAGATGTATTTTATTTAATATGATTCCCCTTGTTAGATAGAAACACACATACACACATCTCAAGCTTCTTTGACTGTCAGGGAAAAGTATTCAACATATGTGTAAATAAAAGAAAGTCAGAGATGCGTAAATGAACATGACTTTAGAAGTCATTTGATCTGACTACCTTATTTTATAGTTGAGGAAACCTTTGTTTCCCATAGAGTTGAAATAACTTGTCCACAGTCACCAAAGTGAAAGTGATAAAACTAAGATTTTCATCTTGGTTCTTTGCTTCAAGATTGAGAGTTCTTTTTGCCGTACCATGCTCCCTCCCCCAAATTCTTCTTTGGCATTATTGGAAAATGAAAGACATGGCATTACCTTCATTTCACAATTAATTGAGTCATAGAACTGTTCCAGTCAAATAGCTATCTTCTATATGAAAGATAGGGTGTGGTTAAGAAGTTTCTTGCTTTTCAGACTCTATTCAAATACAAATTGCAGTGGCACTCATGTTTAGTGTTTATTCTGTGCTTTGTAGTTTACATAGCCCTTTCACGTATATAATCTCACTTGTGTTTCATGATAGCCCTGTGTAGTAGACAAGACAAATCCAATTAGCCACTTTTGAAATGAAAGAAATTAAGGTGAGGTGACATGTTTAAAGCAAGAAAACTAGATGTCAAACCTATATTTTTTCTGAATCTCATGCCAAGGTTCTTTCCACTCTGTGCATCTTAGGTTCAAATGTCACTGATCACAGACTTAAGGTGATTGGTTGCACTCCAGACATATTTCATCTAAAATTTTTCCTCCAAATATTTAATCTAAATTTTCTCAATTTCAACCTCATTTCATTACAATTGAATGCCCCCCACCTTTTGCTCTCCTTACCATTAGAGTTGCTTTTCAATCATAAAGATGTGGATCACCTTTTCTGTCTTCTTTAGTTTAAAAAATACTCATAAGCTTTATCCCTCTGAGTTTTTTTACTGTGATCTAATTAAAAATCTGTTACACAAATATGAAGGAGTGCAATGTGAAGTCTAATCAATAGGTTATGAATTGGAATTGAATAATTGCCCTGCTCTGTGAGTAATAATACCTGTATTTGGCAACAATGAAATTCATTCAGATACGTGAAGTAAGTAACTGTGACATGCCCTGACCATCAGTACCCTCGTACTATACCCTGATCTAATTTCCTTAGTGAAAATGAATAGAAAAATAGACCACTAGAAAACCTAATAAAGTGGAAAGGACTGTGGTTTTGAAGTCTGATAATTTGGGCTCATATCCTGCTTTTTTCATTAACCAACTAGGTGACCTTAATTAAAACGTAACTTCTGTGAACTTGTCTCCTCTTCTGTAAAATGAAGGTTTGGATCTGATGGCTTCTAATGTTATTTCTGCCTTTTTTCAATGATCACATAAAATCTGATGAGAACAGAAATTAGGATTACAATTTTCTTTGTGTTGCCAGAATCTAGCATGCTACCTTTCACATAGGTGCTTTTTAAGTAATATTATAAAATGATAGATAGTTTTCTTTCCTTTTAAGTGTTGGAAGGAATCAAATGGATGATCTATAGGTATCCTAGATTCTACATATCAAAAAAAGAGAATTTGTTTTCATCAAGCTTCCCTGCCTCACTATTTTAACTACTACCACTTTTGTAAGTCATTGAAGTTCACAGTCTCAGAATCATCTTCAATATTTTTCTCTCTGCTACCTCTCATATACAATCAGTTGCTGAATCGTGCTGATTTTCTCATCATAACACCTTATTTTTCTTTTCTCTTCTTCAAATATCACGGCACCAGCCTACTTCAGGTCTTTATCAACTCTTACCTGGACTATGGCAATAACCTGGTATTTATTTGTTTCCCCTGCCTCAGTCTCTCATCTCTCAAATCTATAGCCAAATTACAATTCCTAAGGCACAGGTAACCACGTTGCTCTCCTCAAGAAATTTTAATTACACTCATTTGACTCTTGGATGAAACATAAATATATTGGCTTTGAATTTACATACCTTCACAATCTAGCTCCACTCCACTTTTCCAGGTTTATTTAACACTAAGTTTACATACTCTCTAGTCTAGCCCCGTTGACTTACTCACTGCTACTTACTAACTGTACATATGTGTGTGCATGTGTGTGTGTGTGTATGTATGTATGTATGTAAAATCCCTGATGGTAAGCATTGCTCTTCCTCATCCGAAAGGATGGAAGAAGATATCTGTGCACCAAGAAAGTAACCTTCTATAGTCTTATTTTTATTCCCTTTTTTGAGCATTTTCCCAATCAGTTACTTGACTTTTGGGTCCTTTGTCAAGAGTAGGGTATACTCCGGGGACCTGTAAGATCTCAGTTCCTCCAAGGTGGCATAGTCAAGGTTGTACACTGGTCTAGGAGCAACAAGAAATTTTTGTGCCCAGAATCTTTGAGTAAGATTTCCTCTCCACAGTAACCTGGCCTCCAATTCCACCAAGTCAGCCACTGGGGGCTGAGATTCCAAAAGCTGCTCCATTCCCCCAGGGGCTTTCAGTGGGGGCAGGGCTGCAATTTAGTGTGAGATAAAAATCAGCTATTCAAATGCCCCAGAAGGATTAGGTGGGGGTAGGGCTACTACACAGGGCTGAGGTAAGAATCAGCTGCTCAGTTCCCCGAGGGATTTTACGGTCCAACAATGGATGCTGGCTGCTGTGGGAGCTGCTGCTGCTTCCTGAGGCCTGAGCTATGGGAAGAGACAACTCCTTTCTTGGTCAACTGAAAAAACCCTCTCACTGACTTTTGGTGCCGGTGGGTTGAGGGATCTGCAAGTCATTGCTACTGCAGCTGGGTATTCTGCCCCTGAGGCCTGCTTGCATCCTCCTCCAGGAGCCATGCCTCATGGTCAAGGCTGGGCTGGGCTCCACTCCAAGTTCAATGTGACAGATCTTTCCCATCAGCCTTCCAGCCTGGGCTGGAAATCTCCTCCACTCTGTTGTTCTGTGGTTTCTGTTGCTCTAGAATTTGTTGAGAGTCTTTCTTCACAAGTATTTTACGGGCTGTGAGGGAAGAGCTAGTGTATGTCCATCTTTCTACTCCACCATCTTGATTCCATACCCACGCTTGTCATTCCTATAGCACAGTAATATTCTATCACAGTTTGTTTAGCCATTCCCCAATTGATAGTCATTCCCTCAATTTCCAATTATTTGCCCCCCCAAAAAAAAACTGCTATAAACATTTTTGCAGATATAGGTGTTTTGGTTTTAGTTGTTTTTATCTCTATAGAGATATAGACCTAGTTGTGATATTGCTACATCAAAGAGTATGCATGATTTTATAGCCCTTTAGGCATAGTTTCAAATTGCTCTCCAGAGTCATTGGATCAATTCATAGCTCCACCTTTAGTATATGTACTGTTGATGGATCAGTGAACTTATTCAACTATTCTGGAGAACCAGTTGGTGTGAGGTAGTTCCTTAGAGCTGTTTTAATTTGTATTTATCTAATCAATATTGATGTAAAGGATTTTTTTCATATGACTATAAATAGCTTTGATTTCTTTATCTAAAATTGCCTCTTCATATCCTTTGATCATTTATCAATTGGTGGATGACTTGTTACAAATTTCACTCAGTTCTCTGTATGTTTCAGAAATAAGGCCTTTGTGAGAGACACTTATAGTTTTCTCTCCACCCTCTGTTTTCTAATTTCCTTTTAATTTTGGTTCCATTGAATTTGTTTGTGAAAAAACTTTTTAAACTATATATAATCAAATTATCTATTTTATACTTTAATGTTCTCTTCTTTTTGACCCACTGTTTTAGCAGGTGAATTCACTCATCATTAACTATTGCTTTCCACCATATTGCTACCATCCCTTCCAAGTGTCTGGAGACCCAATTACTTTTGTGACCACTCTTGACTATTATGGACAAAATAGCTTTCCCAGGCATGAAATTGACTATCCTACATCAGATAAATGGGTCCTTGGACTTTCCTGGTAAGCTGTTCAAATATAGAGTAAGAAGGTTACTACTTCAATAAATGGAAGGTTCCTTTGGGCACCAAAGCTTTTCAGTATTTTTAAAATTTTTCCAGGTATAATTGCTAATTTGTTATATAACCCACTTTGAAAAATGTATTCCAACAATCATTAAAGAATCTGAAGCAGACACTGTGGAGTGTGGTCATCAACTGCATCACAGGTCTTTGCCAGTCTTTTTGAGCTTTGTGTTGCCACTAGACTTGATGACTTTGAGAGAGAGAGAGAGAGTGAGCCAGATAACTTTGTCTAACTGTATCATTATAACACAATTCACATGCAAGTCAAGCTATCACCCCATGATGACACTGGGTTTCTTTGAAAATGAGGGATCAACAGCAATAACCTCCTCTCTTACATAAATGCTGAGTAAAAAACTGAGCTGGATCAGTTCTAAGAACTAGCCACCCAGCAAGCATCTTATTTGCTGAAAGTTTTAATATGTCTGTCCCTAAATTCTGTACATCTGCAACTCCCATTTAATGTACAAACTAATTCTTTTAACAGAGTCAAGTGAGAGATCATGTCCCAGTCAGATAAAATCTCTTTCTAATTTGTCTTTTTATTCTCCTGGAAACTCACTGAACTGTACATAAATACATCCCTTGAGAGAAGGGTACTTTTCTTTTTGAAGACTACTTTGTATCATCATCTGAAGAGAGTCACTTATTGTATTTGCATCTTCACTGACAACTTCGTGCACCCCTAGACCAATCACAAGATCACCTAGTGCTTGGTTAAATTCATTACTTTTATAGATCCTGACAACAATGTGCTCTTCCTTAAAATTGAACTTCACAATGTGTCAGAGAACAAAAGCCTTGTATTTTGTGCTTTTGAAGAATTTTGGAATGAACTTGTTTTCTTTTTCCAAGAGCTCTTCTTGTAAGAATGCATCATGTAACAATGGGAAAAGAACTGAATTTGCTTTCAGAATATCTCAGTTAAAATTTCACATCTGTTGTTTACTAGCTATATGACTGAAGATGTTTAATTTCTCTGAGTCTCAGTTTCCTCATGTTCAAACTAAGGGCTTTAGGGTAATGTGTGAGGTGTCTTCCTGTTCAAAATTTGTGATTCTTTGATCTATTGACCAGGAACAACTACGATCACTTCATATTAACACCAAAATTAACCTGTGGAGAATAGTCCTTGTCAAATGGTTTCCTAGATATCTAGACACCCACAAGTCACATAGTTGCCTTTGAAATTCCTCAGTCAAATTTGAAGAGAAATCTAAGCAATTTTCAACTTCCTTCCTTAGTTCAACTGTACATGGAGTTGTCACTGGCAGAATTACCGAAGAGCTGTATCGGATCTAGGGGCAACTGTTGTCAAATACCTTTGATGGCAGAACTTGGATGCCACCCATCTGGGTCAAAAGTCTATAGTAACAATGCATCAGAGTGGATCATGTGAGTCACAAACAACCATTATCAGATTAGCTAGAACAAAGCAGGAAACAATCAAAGGGTGGAGGCAGGAAGCCTACTCAAGACCTTAAATCACAGAATTATAATGTGGCATGGTTGGGGTCCAAAGAACAAAGTAGGAAGAAATTATTAATATCAAGCAAAATCTTATGAAACCAAATATTCAAGTACATGTGAGATCCCACAATTAAGCAAATCTGTATTTTGAGGAACCGACACTAAATTATGACCATGCCAAAGATTAGGTGGGGCAAAGAGACCAAGTGTACTAGACCACCACTCATGTATGAAAACCAAATATTTAACAAGGTACAAGTGTAACAGGCTTTCCCCCATCAAAAATCCATTCCTTATTGATGCTAGGATAGGTTGCAACTATAGCTGCAAGGAGATTTTCTTGGCCAACTTGAGCCTCAAGGTCTATCATTCTGTGTTCTCCTCCAGAAGCTGATGGTTTCTCCATCTTACTATAAGAAGGTTTACAGGGAAATTTACACCCCTATTATGCTCTTCTCCCCATGTACTGTATTTTATGATCAATTACATTAATCTATTTGCATTTCCTTGCCTTTTGCACTGACTGTCCCTTGTGGCAGGAATGTTCTGCCTTAATCCTCTGCCTCTTAGTTTTCCCAGCTACTTTCAAGACTCAGACTGAATCCCACAATCTGTGGGAAACTTTCCCAAATTCCCCCAGGCACTAATGTGGCTATCTTAGGCAATCTTCTATTTCCTCTGTATGTTTCCTGTATGAAGCCTGAGTAGGAGTCAAATATAGGTCAAACCAAAATACAGGGCGAGGAAGATGAGTTGACTTCAACAAGTAAAACTAGTATAAACCTTTCCATCAACACATGACACTAGAAATTAATCAAGAAAAAAGTATTATACCGACAGTAACTGGGGGCAAATGAACCCTATTTATTCCTTTTTAGATAGATCTTTAACTTAAACCAAAATCAGAACCTATGTGGTCTTAAAGAACCAACCTCTTTCCAGTTTGTCTTCCACAGATCAAAAGAGGAGTCTTTCACAGGCATAGATTCCACCAAAAGAGTTTGGGTCTTCTTGGGAGAATCAAGTTTCCCTCCATCTCAGTTTTAGGGGCCTTGCCAAGGTTCTCAGGTTCCTCTTCCTCTTGGTTTCACATTACCCTGAAGCTAAGATTGAGTTTTGGGAACATGAGGTTGTGCCTGTTACCTTGATACACAAAAATACTCTCATAACAAAACAATCTAACATTTACACTAGAGCTGTGAGGCTAGTAAAAATACACACACACACACACACACACACACACACACACACACCCCAAAGCATAGACTTCCTGAAACCTAAGGAATTCTTGGAATCCAGGTTAAGAACACATGATCTAAATTGATTCCCTAGAGTAATTAAATAAAATTAACAATGAGAAGCATTCCTTTTTTGAATAACTAATTAAAGTAACAATAGAAAAAAATTACAGTGCTTTCCTTACTTTTGCCCAAGGACAAAAAAATATAAACAATGGGAACTTGGAGGAAAACAGAATTCCAAACTTGTATATTTTTTATTGCACCTGGTAAGTAAGAAGTTCAAATATCACTTACTTAAATATTATCCATGCCATGCCCCCTAATGGGGAATGTGTCCCATAGCTCAGTCTTGAGCACTCCTCTCTATATATTTTCTAATTCAGTGATCTCAGCTCCCATGGGTTCAATTAACATCTCTTCATAAGATAATGAGAGAGAGAGAGAGAGAGAGAGAGAGAGAGAGAGAGAGAGACAGAGAGACAGAGAGACAGAGAGACAGAGAGACAGAGAGACAGAGAGAGAGAGAGAGAGAGATCTATGAAATCTTTTGTTTCCTGAGATATTGCCAACTACTTTAATTATTGGAAATTTCCCAAAGTCCTACAAGAATCTCAAACATAACGTTCCCTAAACATGACTGTTTATTTTCCCCCTAAACTCACAGGTTTTTTTTTTAACTCACCCCTTTCTCTTCAGACCACCACCTCAGTCACCCAGGCTCACAACTATAAGTCACACTCTACACTTCACTCTCTTTTCCAGCACCCAATATTAATCAGTTTCTACCTTTTCAATATGGGACATCTAAGTGGCATGGTGGGTAGAGTGTGGGGACAAAGTCAGGAAGGCTCATCTTCCTCAGTTGAAATCTGATCTTTGACTTTTACTAGCTACATGACCTGGGCAAGTCACTTAATCCTGTAACTCAAATGGAATGATAGAGTTGAACATGACTGAGAAATACTGGAGAAATCTTATTAACTCCACTTGCACAACACCCCTGGTAACTGTCACACTCACCGGCTCCCATCTTAGATCAAGTTTTTTCTACCTCTTGCTCTAACTATTGCAGTAGCCTGCTTAATGTTTCTTCTTGTCTACCCCTTTTGTAAGTTATCCCACACACATCTACTAGTTTGATATTACTCAATCATATGTCTGAGCTTGGATCCCAGCAACTTCAGGATAAAACAAAGGGCCTTTTTCTAGCATTTAAAGTCCTGAAAAATCTTACTCCAGTCTGTTTTTCTAGGCTTTCTGGGAATTATTTCTCTTCATGAATTCCACCTTTCAGCCCAAATGGCACTCAGTGTTATGTGTACACAATATCCCATCACCTTTCTCAATTCTTTTGCACAAGCTAGCCCTCCCACCCCTTCAGTGAACAATTTGCTCAGCTTCTCAATATTCAATCTCCTTTCAACATAACCAGGGAAAGATTGTACCCTGTGGATAAGAACACATTCTCTGCTTTCCTCCCTCTCTCAAAATCTCTGTCTTCCTTGAACATTCTACTCCAGTGTCACCTCCTTCAAGAGGTCTATCTTGATCCCCTAGGTTCTAGTGCACTCCATGAAAAATATTTCATCTGTATTTATATTTCTTTCTATGTAACAAGGTCTCAAGTTCATCAGATTATTTTCAGAATGATGCTTATAAATAGATAAACTATATAGATTTACAGAGGAAAGTAATTATATGAAATATAGTTATCAATTTTTTTAAGTTCCTAGATCCCTACTATTAGGTTAAAAATCCCTACTATTAATATTATATCTTCCTAATAAAATATAAACTTCTTGAAAGCAATGACTATTTCATACGTTTCTTTGTATCACCTACAACTAGCAGAGTGCCTGATATACAGTAAGTGCATGCTTAGTAATGATGATTGGAACAACTACCATTTTATATAGCACCTTGAAGTTTTGTAAAGCACTTTCTAAATACTAATTCATTTTATCTGCTCACTGATCCTACAGGGTAGATAATATCATTATCCTCAGTTTTCAGGGGCAGATACTGAGGCAGAAGTTAAATGACTTGGATAGTAAAATGACACAGCTAGGAAGTTTCCTCAGCAGGATTTGAATTCAGGTCTTCCTGTTTTAAAGCCTAGAGTTCTAACCATTGCAATACCGAATTGCCTGAATGAATGAATGAGGACAAAGTGAACAGAGCAACCTCCTCCCATTCTGTTTCTTCTGTAGGAATAGGCATAGTTTGAACATTAAGCCATTTGCACAAATCTAGATATACACACACACATATATGCACATATACATATATACATACATATGTAAAATTTTACTTTAATAGCTCAAACATTGATACAGGATCTTTTGTTAAATCAGCGTGTAACCTCTCCACTGACTCCCTGGCCAATGCTTTTTCTCAAGCTTTATACACCACCCCTCTCCGAAGAAAATCATCATATAGTCAAATTTGTGAATCGGTTCAACAAACTTAGCTAGACCAGACCTTGAATACTAAAGATAAAATCTATCACTTGGCCCACATGCTAATTCGTTACAGGTTTTAGTAGGTTGTACTGTGTTATCATATTGAGAACCCAGAGTTCCTTCCACAAGACAATGTGGCATTGGAGTAAGCCTTCAAGAAACTTTTGTAGCACTCTGTTTCCAATCCCCCCCCAAAATAAAGATCTGAAAAAAGGGTTCTCTGTCATGAAGAGACATAACTGAATGTTTCAACACTTTTTTATAAAACAGAGACAGTAGAATAAGATGTCAGAGAGGGCATGCAAAAAAAGTTGTAAAATGTTCATAGCAAAGTACCATTTCCAAGTAGAGGTGGCTGCAACTACAGCATCCCTGTGATGTGAGGTCAAACAGGCCAGAGATGCAAGGGACTTTAAAGGAAGTAATTAGATACTTTCATACATAGATGGAAAGAAATAGAGCACTAGTGGAGAAACCTTCTTAACACTTGACTTGCAAGTTCCCAGATAATTACTCCTTATGTGAAATTGATTTGAGTTGTTTCAGAGTCACATTGGCATGTCCTTATTAAATTGTGCAGTAACTTTCCCTAAAGCCTTGAGATAGGGCTGAGAGGCTTCCCTAACTCCTCCTATAGGTACAATCATCCCAGAAAATAGAAATGTGTGGAATTGCTAATGTTTTCAGCATCAAAATCCTTGGAGGCAAAGTTTAGTTGATACTGTATTTTGTCAGCAGAGAGGAGCCTTTATGGGAGAACACTTGAATAAATGAACACATTTTAATTTTTATGAGGCTGCTTCCTTCAAGAAGAAAATTTAAATAATCTAATTTCAGGGGAGAGTGTCAAGTGATTTTAAAACTATTTGGTTTTTCTTGGTACTTTCTGATATTTCTCAATCAACTCTCTAAAAAAAATCATCTTTTCTTATCTGTTATTTCCTTTTCTCTCTACTATATCCCTCCTTACCCCAAAAAAACCCAATTTCATAAAGATCTCTTTCTTTCTTTTTGAATGTAGTTAAAAGAAATTGCTCACTCCAATTTCCCTATCTTAAATATTTGCTTTGCTCCATCCCTTTCTCCTATAATCTTCCTTGTCTTTAGAGATCCAGTTAAAGTGCTATGTCCATAATGCCATCCCTGATCCTACAGCTGGAAGTGACTTCTCTGTCTCTGTCTCTCTGTGTCTGTCTCTCTGTCTCTCTCTCTCTCCCTCTGTCTCTCTCTCTCTGTCTCTCTCTCTCTGTCTCTCTGTGTCTCTCTCTCTCTGTCTCTCTCTCTGTCTCTCTCTCTCTCTTCCTCCAAGAAATTTTCAGAACCCCTTATTTAAACCTCTCTCATATAGTTATTATAATATAGTTTGGGAGAAGTACCATTGCTTACTGGATAGAGCGATAGCCTGAGAGTTAGAAAGGCATAGGTTCAAATCTGATCTCTGACATGTTCTGTCTGTGGCACACATCTAAGTGACTGAAACGATAAATACGGGAACAGTTGAGCATCCGTTTTGGTAGATGGAGTTCTCTCAATGTGAATTTCCCTTACAGCAAATGAAATGCAGAAAAATATAACTTTTTATGATATATAGAAATTCAACAGGCTGTATGGATAGAGTAATGAAAATCTGCATTTGAAAACTGCTACAGTTTGTCTCTAGCTGTATGACTCTGGTCAAATCACTCAGCTTCTATCATTGAGAAATTTGGGGCAATTTTGCCTCACAGGTCAGTTTTAAATATCAAATGAGAAAGTATATGTGCAGTGGTATGATAACACAAAATGCTATATAACTATCAATTATTATTTCCCTTCCTATATTGCAAGTTCCTTGAGGAATGCTTCTTTTTTACCTCCCCCAGTAAAGGATCTTTCACTTACTATAGTTGCAGATTCAGTGTTAAAAGGGACCTTCAAACTATTCCAACACCATCATTTTATAGATGAAGAAAGAGGTCTAGAGAAAGGAAAATGTCTTGCCAATGTCATACCAGAAGTAAGTTCCAGAAACAAGATTTGAACCTAGGTAAAGTGGAGCAGCAGCAGATAGAGCACTGGCCCTGCAGTCATGAAGGCTTTAGTTCATATTCAGGCTCAGATATTTACTAGCTGTATGATCTTGGGCAAGTTACTTAACCCTGTTTGCCTCAGTTTCTCATCTATAAAATAAGCTGGAGAAGAAAATGGCAGAACACTTCATTATCTTTACCAAAAAAATTCTAAATGATGCATGGGAAGTCAGATGCAACTGAAACAACCTGACAACAGCAAAATCCAACTCCAATCTTTCCACCATACTTGCATTTCACTGCACTGGGTTCCTGGCATAACAAATGAACCCATTTGCTTTTATTAAATCATAAATTCATAAATTTATATTGCCACTATTCTATCTCAGTTACTTTTGTTGGTATTTTAACCATAGAAACAAAATACAACAAAATGTAACAAAAGTAAATATTGAAATAAAAAAATTTTTAAAAGAAAAAAATCATTTTTGTTTTTAAATACACAGATGCTCATTTTCTTCGAACCTCTCTTTTCCACAGTAACAATCACTATCTCTATCTCAAGTTATTATGTTAAAACTAAGATCATACTCCACTTCTTTTTACAGATTGGGAAACTGAGGCTAAATACTTTAAGTGTTTTGCCCAAGGTCACAAAACTAGGGAATGACAAAATCACTCTAATCTAAGGCATACCATTGCTCCCCACCATCATGCTTGAGTTGATTTAAAATCAATTTTGCAAGGGCTTGTAATTATAAATCAGCATCTCAATCTGCAGAGCTCATGCATGTAAACATTCCCTTATGGCAAGTCAGCACACCTTCACCAAGGACACAGGAATCAGAAAAATGGAACTCATTTCCTAGGATTCTTAATTATTCATTTTTATCATTTACTTCTCAAATCTACATAAATTCATCTGGATGTATAAATGTAATGTTCAATAAAAATCTCAACAATTACTTCTTAGCTATTGAATTCCTTCCAGGAGATAAAAGCTAAGCAATCCTCCTAGTAAAATCTAACTTGGCAGGATTGAACTTTATCTTAAAAATGAATCTTTAGTAGAAGTTTCACTGTGCAGTTTGAAGAATCACTTATGGAGATATTGCTCTCTTTTTGTAGGCCTTAAATTAAGTGCATATCTGGATGTTTTGGATTTGAGTGAAACTTTCTGAATATTTTAGTTTTGCCCCGTGGACCTAACATTCTACTATGGCATTCTTATGGCAAAGTATAGTGAATATAGTTTCAGAAAATTTCACTGACCAGCACAACTTCCAAAGCAATGCTGCAAGCTACTCATTGATCTGAGAACCCTGCCTTAGTTATCCCAGACATCACACTGGGCTAGAGGCTAGAAATGAAACCCTGTTCCTTTCCTGGCAACAGAGTCTCACCAACGTATCTTGCTCCTGAATTTGCTCCCTCCTTGGTACACATTCTAGAGCCCATGGACACCCCATCTTGGAAAAGTCACCCCAGAGGCAAGTCCCCTCCTCAGTCCACCCTGGATCTGTAACCTTGGGCAGGGTAGTAAGTAACTGAGTTGTCAGTTGGAACTTGCTTTGCTCAGTATGCAAGTTTACATTCTACTATGCAAGTACTGGGATCTCTTCTTATTCTAGTGGACTAATTCTCCCTGGGCTGGAATACAGGAGAGTTCCTGGTCATATTCTGTTCTGATTCCACAGATTTGTCTATCTCTTAATGTTCAAGGGCTGGAAGAATGACTCACTGATCACAGAGATTTTTTTTCTTGGATTTCCCATCAAGATTTAATCTGGTGTATTTTCTAGATTTCTTTGGAAGTTTCTTTGGTGGGGTGAGTTAGAATTTGCTCTACTTCTTACTACTCTGCTATATTGACTCCACCTCCCAGGCTGAGTTTTAATCTCACCACTGATAGTTACAAGAAAAATTACCATGTACAAGTAACAATATCTCTAAGCCTTAGTTTCTTATAGGTAAATCACATTTCATAATATCTGTAAAAACAATCTCAAAAGGTTCCTGTGGGGATTACACACACACACACACACACACACACACACACACACACACACACACACACACCCAACAATTTTGTGAACCATAAAATGCTATATGAACACTAGCTATTACAATTCTTTATTATTTCATATGGATTATTCATGTCCAACCTGTGGAAGAGCCTTCTGAGCTCATATTGATCTGATCAGTGACAGTTGGATACACTATACTTTGACTCCAATATAGGTTTGTTATTTTGGTCTTATTCGAGAATAAAGGACAACAACCAATCAACTACTCTAAATATCATAGACCAGAGTATGACTGGAAATTTTCTACTTGTTGCTGTTGTCCTGTATTTCTTCTTTCTTTCTAGCTATAGTCCTCTCTTTTGTTTTTCCTCTTACTCTCTGACATCCAGCTCCCCACTTCAACATTTAACTGAAACTGCTTTCTTCAGAATTACCAGTAATCTCTTAATGATAAGATCTGATATATTTTTTCTTAGCTCTCATGCTTCTTGACTTCTCTGTAATCTTTGAAACTATCATTTTTTCCTATTCCTGGATACTTTCTCCTTTAGATTTTAATGACATTCATCCATTTTTATTACTCTTTTATCTCTCTGACTGCTCCTTTTCAGTCTTCTTGGCTATATTTTCCTTCAGGTCACATTCTCCAAGGTTCTGCCCTGGCCTCTCTTTGCTTTTGCCTCTATGGCATTTCCTTGGTGATACCATCAGCTCTATCTTTAATAAGATGATCCTCAGACCTATCCTTCTACAAAAATAGATTTCAATATGCTTACAATTCTTAGAGCATATCCTAATGGATCAAAATCTAGAAGTGACTGGGTTATAGTCACACATCTACCAAGCAATAGGGCTTGGATCTGTGTGATAAGTCACTCCAAATCAAACAAATAATCTATTGCTCTACATTCTTTTGCTAAAATAGAAAGTGCATTTTCCACAGTCTGAGGAAGAGTGTTCTAATTATTACTCCGATGTGTATGATTAGTGTAACAGCTTCTGTTTCTGTATCCATAAAATGGGAGGATAAAACTAGTTGATTTATAAATTCCCATCCAATTTTAGACTTATGTAATAAGAATAATATTTATATAGTTCTTTAACGTTTGCAAAGTACTTTGTATTCAACATCATATTTACTCAGAGTAATTATTTTTAAGAATATAGATTGTAGACTTTATTCTTTTTAAAAATATAGATTAAAAAAGATAGAATTATTCCATATTTAATGGCCTTGGAAATGTAGCCAATGATTACTCTTGACAGAACTAAGATTTGGTCCAATTCCTCTGCAAAACAATTTCTAATTATAGAAAATTACTATAAGGTGCATAGTTTTTTTTTACTAAGAAATTATGATATGTCATATACCCCAAAGAGGTCAATTGCAAAGAAAAGTTGCATACAAGAAGAAATATTTATAGCAAGGAACTGCTATATCTGTGGATTGGGAAATGGCTAAACCAAGTTTGCTAAATTAATGTAACAGAGTGATACAATGATATTAAAGAATTCATTGAGCATAAGAAAACACAGAAATTGATGGAGATTAAATTAAGTAGAATCTAGAAAACAAAATAAATGTCTTCCATGATGTAATTGAGAAGAAAAGAAATGAATAAAATAATGATGAAAGAGAAAGCAATAACTGCATGCCTTGGTACCAAATATCATGCACTTTGCTGTATTCTGAGGATACAAAGACAAAAGTGAAACACCTGCTTCTATTAAGGAGTTTACATTATAATGAAAAAGTTGGAATATATAGTAGAGTGGCAGGAAGATAAAGAAGTTTTTGTCTGATGAATTACAAAAATGGTAAGTGGAAGCATAGATTGGTGTATAGTCGTTCCCTTTCCAGAAGTAAAAATAATATTATTTCTGAACCCAAATCAAGAAGTAAAAAGTGTACATGGAGTAGGGCTGAGAGTTGGGGGAATAGAGGAAAGATGCTGTATAGAAAGAAATATGAGGTAGAAGGATATGAATTATGGTTTCATTTGTTATATGTTAATTCATTATAATTCTTTGGGCAACTCTGCACTCATTCATTGGTTAATCAAGTTCAGCCTTAGAGTGAAGTTTTAAACTGCTTGGAGAGGGAACTAGGCAGGGATAACATGATTTCTCAACAAAGAAAAACAAAAGTAAGTTCTAAATAAATTATAATGAGTAGTCATATCCCTGAAGAATGGATAGGACATGTACATCCCCTTTATGTGAAAGTGGGAGACTGTGTGTAGAACATTACATATACTGGGAAGTTTGTTATATTGGTTAGTTTGGATGGATTTTTTTTTCTCTCATTCAATTAATTTCCAAAAATGATAAGTCACAACTTGCAACAAGAGTGTAGAGGAAAGATTACATTCATAAACAAAGGTGATGATTAGCCAAAAATACCAATGAAATAGAATTTTAAAATAAAATTTACAAATTTGGAGTGAATTGAGAAACAGTTAATTAAAAAAAGCCACTGATGGAAAGTAACATGATTATTTTGTATTTATTATTAAGTATGCATAGAGTTATGGACACCAATTTATTTTTTCTTCAATTGTCAAAGGATATGGAAAGGTTCTTGTGTATCCTGCTACTAAGTAAAGGAAATACCCATCTCAAATCTCCTTCAGATTCAAGACATCAGAGAAATCTTTTTAAAAATGATTACTCAAATATTTTTATTTTCTTTCAATCATATTAAAGTGTCCAACTTAAATTTCAATTCCTCAAAACTCTATGCTCTGTTAACTTAACTTTAAAAGTAATTAGGTAACATTTGTCTAGTTTTCTTTATTTATAATAATTTAAATATTATTCTCTCCACTAGAAAGGTAATGATAGACTTTTCAGATCTTTTAAAAGATTAGCATGCAGAATGCTGCATGATTTTTATTTATATCCCAGATTCTGAATATTCAGATATACTTGAGGGGAGAAACTTTAGGAATATAATTAAATAAAATATTCATTTTGTGCGTTTATTAGGATTTGGACATCAATAGTTTAGTAATTAGAAAAAAAAACATTCACAAATTGATATTTCATATGGTAAAGCCTTTTTATCTTGTGATAAAACTTCATTTTTTTTTTCCATTTTGAGTACCACTTGAGAAAATGCATCTGATGAAGGTCCCAGTGGACACAGAGCGGAAAAAAGGACTAAACTGCAGGTCAGGATCTGGCCATGAACAGTTCCTTTTTCAAACGTGTTCCCTAGTTTTTTATTTCATTACCAATATACTGTCACCACACAGCTTATATGCTATAAAATTGCAGTGACATCTTCCATTATCCTGTCAGTACTTCTCACCTACCACTTCTTAGACCTGTTTTTTTTTTAAATCAGGAAGCAGATAATAACTTCCTTGTTGCTTTCATATAAAAAAAATGTTCCAGATGAAAGTTTGTGGAAGAATTGATTTATCTACGATTAGATCCTTTAAATAACTCTGTAAAATGATAAAGAAACCCTAAGGAACTCTGTTAATGGAGATTTTTAAATGGGTTTCTGAAACATTGTTTAAATACCTCTTCACTTCCAATACAATAATTGGAGAAGATTTTGAGTTTCTATGCTACAAATAAATTTATAGAAGTGTGATGACTGATACTATCATGCCAGTTCACTAAACAGTGGTCCTTGACGTGTTTCTGGCATTTGTGGGAAGGGGAAATTGATAGTTCTCAGAATTCTGATCAAAACAATGACAATTGATAATGTAGTAGGATTCATGGTAAAGTATATCTCAGTTAACCTTGAGTGCATCAGGATACCACACACTTATTGGCTTAATTTCTAGAAAAGATTCCTTAGAATTCTTTACACCATTCTTCATTATTTATAATGTTACTTAGTCTCTCCATTGAAAAATTAATGACAAACTTTTTAAAATTAATTAGCTTATTTTTAGGTTTCAAAAGACACTTCCACAAGATTTTGAGTTGTAAATTTTCTCCCCATCTCTCCCCTTCACTGACCCCAAGACAGCATGTGTTCTGATTACTACTCTCCACAATATGCCCTCCCTTCTATCACACCTCTCCTTTCTCTTATCCCCTTACCCTCTATTTTCTTGTAGGGCATGATAGATTTCTATACCTCATTGCCTGGATATCTTATTTCTCAGTTGCATGTAAAAACAATATTTGACATTCATTTTTAAAATCATGAGTTACAACTACTCTCCTTTCCTCTCTCCCTACCCATCCCCACTGAAAAGGCAAGCAATTCAATATAGGTTATACATATGTAGTTGTGCAAAATACTTCCATAACAGTCATATTGTGAAAGACTATATTTCCCTCCATGCTATCTGGTCCCCCATTTATTTTATTCTCTCTTTTGACCCTATCCCTCCTCCAAATTTTTAACTTCTAATTACCCCATCCTCCCATTTGCCCTCCCTTCTATCATCCCTCCTAACCCTCAAGTAATCCTCTTCCCCCCACTTCCCTGTGTTGTAAGATAGATCTTCATACCAAATTGAAAGTGCATGTTATTCCCTCCCTAAGTCAAATGCAATGAGAGTAAGGTTCACTCTTTCCCTCTCACATCCCCATCTTCCCTTCAATTGAAAACAATTTTTCTAGCCTCTTTTATGTGAGATAGTTTGCCTACTCTATTTCTCCCTTTCTCCTCCCAATATATTTCTCTCTCACCCCTTAATTTTATTTTTTAGATATCATCCCTATTGAACTCACCCTGTGCCCTCTGTCTGAATGTGCATAATCCGTCCAAATACTTAAATACTGAGAAAAGTCTTAAGAGTTACAAATATGATTTTTCCATGTAGAAATGTAGTCAGTTCAACTTTAGTAAGTCCCTCATAATTTCTCTTTCCTGTTTACCTTTTCATACTTCTCTTAGTTCCTGTGTTTGAAAGTCAGATTTTCTATTCAGTTCTTGTTCTTTCAACAACAATGCTTGGAAGTCCTCTATTTCATTGAATGACTATTTTTCTCCTGGTTCCTTTGACTTTTGGTATATCACATATCAAACCCTGCCATCCTTTAATGTAGAAGATGTTATATCTTGTGTTATCCTGATTGTATTTCTGCAATAGTTGAATTGTTTCTTTCTGGCTGCTTGCAATATTTTCTCCTTAACCTAGGAGCTCCATTATTTGGCCACAATATTCATAAGAATTTTCTTTTGTGGATGTCTTTCAAGAAGTGATCAGTAGATACTTTCAATAGCTATTTTACCCTCTGGCTCTACAATTTCAGGGCAGTTTTCCTTGATAATTTCTTGAGAGATGACGTCTAGGCCCTCTTTTTTGATCGTAGCTTTCAGGCAGTCCAATAATTTTTAAATTACCTCTCCTGTATCTACTTTTTTCAGGTCAGTTGCTTTTCTAATGAGATACTTCACATTGCTATTTTTTCATTCCTTTGGTTTTCTTTTGTAATTTCCTTATTTTTCATGAAGTCATTAGCTTCCATCTGCTCCATTCTGAACTTTGAGGAATTATTTCCTTCAATGAGCTTTTGAACTTCCTTTCCATCTGATCAATTCTGCTTTTTAGGGCATTCTTCTCTTCATTGCCTTTTAGATCCCTTTGTCATTTCAGTTAGTCTAATTTTTAAAAGATTATTTTCTTCCGCATTTTTTGGGGGAAGGGGTCTCCTTTAGCAAGCAATTGACTCATTTTTCATGATTTTCTTGTATCACTCTCATTTCTCTTCCCAATTTTTGCACTACTTCTCTTACTTGATTTTCAAAATCCTCTTTGGAGACTGAGACCAATTAGTATTTTTCTTGGAGTCTTTCGATGTAGGAGCTTTGACCTTATTGTCTTCTGTTTGTATACTTGGGTCTTCCTTGTCACAAAAGTAAGATTCTATAGTCTGATTCTTTTTCTGATTTTTTCTGCTCATTTTCCCAACTATTTACTTGACTTCTGAGCTCTTTGTTAAGGCAGTCCTCTGCTTCCAGTGGGGCTAGGGAGCATACTGTCAGCCACTAAATCTCCCCCCAATCTGGGGGCCTAGAGCTTCAGAAACTCCAGAAGCGGCTCCTGCTGCTGCCTGGGCTCCTCCTCTGAGGACTTTTCTACCCCTTCTGCTGCCCTGAGGCTGAGATGCAACCACTCTACTCTCTCACACAGGTCGCACAGGTTTTTTCCACTGACCTTCTGATTTGTTCTCAGTATTTTGGGTCATGAAGTCTGAAAACCACACAGGTGCCCAAGATTCAGTCCCCCCAAGGCCTACTCTGTTTACTTCTGTGCCTGCATGGCCCACACTGGACTGCACTCTGCTCCTAGTGCAGCTCCCAGTCACCTTCCAGACTGTCTTGGACTGGAGATATGCTTCACTACATCATTCTGTGGGTATTCCTTTAGAGTCATTTTTACAGGTATATGGCTGGGTTTTAAGGGAGAGCTCCAGTAAGTATGGGCTGTTACTCCCCCATGTTGGCTTCACCTACTCCTAATGACAAACTTTTAATCATATTTAGTCCTTTTGACTCTGTTAACTGAGAGGTGATGAGCCTTAAGTTCAGAAATAGCCATACATTTTCAGACTGGCTATTGTTTTCAGTTTTGCTGTTCATTCATTAAGTTGGGTCCAACTTTTCATGCACGCCAGGCCCTTATATCCTCCACTACAAATTTATTTATTTTTAGATTTCAAAATTCACTTTTGTAAAATTTTGAGATCTAAATCTTTCCCTCTACTTTTCATCCTCCCTCCCCAACACAGCATGCAATGTGATATGGGCTGTACATGAACAATCAAATTAAACATATTTCCACAGTTGTCATGTTGTAAAAGAAGAATCAGAACAAAAGGGAAAAATCATGAGAAACAACAAAAAAAGACAAAATAGTTTGGCCTGCATTAAAACTCCATAGTTATTTTTCTGGATGTGATAACATTTTCAATCATGAATCTTTTTGATTATTGCACTGTTCAGAAGAGCTTAAATCTATCAAAATTGGTCATTGTGCCATGTTGCACAATGTTCTTTTATTTATGTTCACTTGACTCAGCATCAATTCATGCAATTCCAGGTTTTTCTGAAGTCTGCTTGCTTATCATTTCTTATGGAATAATAGTATTCAATTACATTCATATACCACAACTTGTACAGTCTTTCCCCAACTGATGGGCATCCCCTCAATTTCCAATTCTTTGCCACTACAACAAGACCTGGTATTAATTTCTTTATACATGTCCTCTATTATCTCTTGAAGTCTTCCCAAGTTCATGTTTGCTCTTTGCATGATACTATCTATCGCATACTCTGCTGTCCTTTTCTTTTTGCTCTCAATACTTCCCAACATCAGGATCTTTTTCGGTTAGTTCCATCTTCTCATTTTGTGCCCAAAGCCTTTAAGCTTCAACTTCAATATTTGACCTCCCAGGAAATAGTCTAAATTAATTTCTTCAAGTATTAACTGATTTTGATTTTCTTACTGTCCAACAAACTCTCAGAAGTCTTCTCTAGCACAATTTGAAAGTGTTCATTTCTGTGACACCTTTCCTTATTGTCCAACTTTCACAGGTATACATTGCTACAGGAAAACAACAATA
>JAQQSK010004883.1:0-26855 GCA_028658325.1 Potorous gilbertii
AACTACACAGATATGGCCTATATTCAATTGCTTGCCTTCCCAAAGGGAATGGGTGGGGAGGGAGGGATGGGGACAAGTTGGAACTCAAAGTTTTAGGAACAGGTGTTGAATATTGTTCTTGCTACTAGGAAATAAGAAATACAGGTAATGGGAAATAGAAAGTTATCTGGCCCTACCGGACAAAAGAGAAGATGGGGTAAGGGAAGGGAGGGATGAAAGAAGAGAGGGCAGATTGGTGATATGGGTAATTAGAATGTCCAGTGTATGGGGAGGGGGGAGGGGACAAATGGGGAGAAAATTTTGGAACCAAAAATCTTGTGAAAATGAATGTAAAAAGTTAAATAAATAAATTTATAAAAAAAATAAATATCAAAAAAAAATAAAATAAAATCTCAGGGCACTCCTGTGGCTGCACAGAACCATGGCCACCACAAATGGGAAACAATAAGCAGTTATTCCATCCTGCATACTTTGCTTTTAGTTTGCAGATCCTGCTGACTACACCATAAAGTAACAACAAGGACACCAACATCCACAGGAGGACCTGCTTTACAGGTTCTTAGATCTGCTTTTCTAAATGGAAAGCAACTTTTGAGGAGTCAACAATCTATTTTAATCAATCATATATATCATTGACTTAGTTAAGGGGAAAAAGTCAGCACACTGCTCTTCAGAGAAAATACAGAGAAATACAAAGCAAACAGATACGGTTTCCAACTCTTTGACCATAAGCCATACATACATAGTTACCAGAGAGAGAAGCACCAATATCTGGGTTTTCAAAGCTGGGGGCCTCCTTAGTGGCTACCCTGAGTCTCATTTGGCCAAACAAATGCTGCCAATGAGTAAGCCCCCAAAGTAAAACCTCACCTTCGAGTATTTATATACTTTTCAGAGCTGAAAGGCAGGATCCTCTGACCCAGTGCCTCTATAGAAGTTAACAAAAGTCATTGAGACCTATAAATGGGCTGGGAATATCTTTAGCTCTTCCCCCTGCTCACAAGTAACCTTAAATTACCATTACAGTAACCTTGAGAGTTTGAATTTCTTTTTTTTTTTTTTAAATTTCTAATACTATTATTCACAGGTTCCAACTCATGGGCTTTTAACTTATAATCAATAGACTCAATTAACATTTTTTGCAAATGTATTTACCAAGATGCTATAGCAAGAATAGAAGTTACAAAGCGATCTCCTTCAAGTGTTTGGACCTTACTTTCAAACAAATACGTTCTGATTCTATGGGGTGAGTTAGCCCAAACTTAAAGCATGGTGGCAATGAGACCCAAATGAAGATATCATCTGTGGTGGAGGAACAAATCACAGCTCATAGTTATTGCAATTCCTTTTCCTTTCATAAAACTCATGAAGTTTCCTCCAAGTACAGTAACCTCTCAGGTTACATACCTTTATAGCATCCATCGGAAGACTTCAATCTCCCACTACCGATCACAGTCCATGAAGCTACCTTTCCTCAAGAGACTATCATTCAGAGATGGACCATAACTATAACTAGACTGGTTCTCTGTTTGACTGACTTGCTATTTTTAGACATAAATTTCAAAAAAGTATAAATTATCCACTCAGTAAAGCCCATTTCTTTCATGATTTAATTAAAGAAAGTCTAAAACGTTAACATGTTCAGTGGTCAATTAATTTAACTGAAATGTTTGCATCTTCTTTGATTTTTTTTTTGTAACAGGAATGGTGACCACCCTTATAGAATTATTGTTTCACAAGTAACATATGGGGGCACTGAGGTTTTTGGACTCCAGGGTCTAACAGGTTCACTCTTGATCTGGTGAGATAAGAAGGACAGGAAGAGAGCTTTGGAGGAGTTAATAGTCTTGTTTTATTCCAGTCTAGTCCTTCTCAATGAGTTGCTGATAATGGGATCACCAACTCCTACAGCATTCCCTAATCACTCTTCTTGGTGGGGCTAGTGTGAAGGAGATAACTGATCCTATGTCATGACGGGGTCAATGGAGACAGGCACAACTTGTTCACTCTTCTAAATCCCCTTAAGCCTCAGTGGGGGTCAGGTAAGGCAGATACATGCATTTGTTTATGTATTACCCAAATCCCAAATGGGTTCCCTCCTCACTGATCAGTGCCCTCTTGCTTTATAGGGCAACAGACAAAGAAGGAATATTGCTAGTAATGGCCTCACAGGTTAACTTTAGCAATATTGTCATTTAGCACAAAAGTAGTAAATATTATGTTATGTTATCCTTGTATTTCACTGTGCAACCTAGGTGATGTTTGCCAGTGATAGGACTGGGAAATATTGTCTAACATCTGGAAACTAGAGATTTTCATGACCATGAAGCTTGGGAAACTTAAACTCCAAGAAGGATAACAAAATCCTCCTTACCTGCATGTATCATAATTTGCTGTACTATTGTACCCTACTAGTGACAGGCAAAAGAGCAAGGCACAATGAAAACAGAAGTGGTCACAAAAAGAAATGTTGGTTCCTTCAAAACTTTGTCTAAGATTATCCTCTTGCCCACTTTAACTCAAGAGCTACAAATTGAATAGAATACAATACAAGGAATCACTTGCCATGAGTAGTTTAACAAAAAGACATAGAATGTCCATAATTTTCTCAAACATTACTATGAGGGAATAAAACAGACAAATGAGGAATGATAAAAGATGGAGATAATGACTATTTGAGCATGCAACAGCAAGTACCCTGACATACATCCAGGATAACTTGCTGGTACAGGTTCTTAGATCTGCTTTTCTAAGGAAAGCAACTTAAAAGGAGGTCAACACCTTCTTTATATTCACCAACAGAAAAAATACAAGCAGAGAAATAAAGAACAACAGACAGGGTTTCTAACTGTCTGACCATAAGCAATACATACATTGCAGGTCAGCAGACAGAACTGTCTATTACATGCATGCATAGTTACCAGATAGAGAAGCACCAACATCTGGGTTTTAAAAGCCAGGGGCTCCTCAACAGTTACTCAGAGTCTCATTGGGCATTCGAACCTTCTTCCAAAGAGTAAGCCCCAAAGCCAAACTTCATCTCAGAGCTGGAGGGCATGACCCTCTTGACCCAGTGCCTCACTAGCAGTTAACAAAAGATGTGGGCCTTCCTACAAAACAAGACTCCCCTTATTAAGCTTCCCTTCATGGACTCCATGTGAGGCCTATTAATGGTCAGGGGAAAAATCTTTACCATATAGAAAATAACTGATGGTTTGTTGTTTTAGTTGTGGGACAGATCATAATTGATTCTTGCTTTCTGCAATGGAGACTTGGAAGAAAAGATCAAGATGGATGTGAATTCATCAAAATGAGTTTAAAGGTCCCAAAATATACTTCAATAAGAATGAAACATGTAGCACTCTGCATATAGATTAAGGGAATTAAAAAAATACCTTGATCTATAAAGAGTTCTGGGGCTATATAAAAAGAGAATTCTTGTATTTCCTCTCTTAGATGTCTGTTCTCTTGAGGGATGTTAACTGAGCCAATGTATGATGTGTTACAAATCATCCTATGTGTGTTATCAGGGAAATAAGTAACACCATAGAACACTCCTAGGTCAACTCAATTTCACAACAAACCATCTATTTGATGGTAAGTCAAAAGTTAAACCTTTTGAGGAGACCCACTAGACATCAAAACACTCTCTAGTCTTAAAAATAATAGCATGGCAGGAAACAAATAATCTAGAAAATAAAAATTGACCTGTGGCAACAAGTTACTTAACCTCTTTCCACCTCAGATTTTTCATCTGAAGATGAGAACAAACCCCGCAATGTGTACAATGAATGAAGCAACAGGAATAGAAACAAATAAAAACCATCATAAAAAAAGAAAAGCATTAGCATCAGATTCTGTCTTGTAAATTACCTGTTCTCTAATTATTTCCTAAGGATTTGCAGAGAATCAATTGCCATGCAAACCTCCAAGTAGTAGAATGCCTTAGTATATGTCAAAGAGTAATGCCCCAAATGGTACCCCAGGGACCTGTACTAGTGACTAAATCAACCTTTGTGGTTCAGGCAGTATTTGTCATCACAGGACCAGCCTCAGAAAACATACTGTACTTCAGACAAAGGATAAAACTATTAAGTATCCATTAGCAATGTGGGTGATTTGAGTATAGAATCATAGATTTCTAGAGTTGGGGGAAAACAGTGACAGTAATGACAACATAAACAGCTTAGATATCACAAAGTTCATCACTTCAACCACATTTTACTGATAAGTTAAATGAAGCCTGGAGGGCTTATAAAACTAATTTGGGTCAGAATCACTCAAAGGCAATTCTCTCTGATATTGTGGGTCCAATTCATGAGCTTTTTAATAGTAGGAATAGATATATTTAATTACTGCCTTGCTTCTTTATATTAACTGGTTAGATGGTCTGCTTGATGTAACTGTGTAATTACATTCGCCAACTTCCTCAGGAGGACAAAAGTTAAACATTCCTCTTGATTCTAAGTCTCTGAAAAAGATGATGATGTGAGGAGGGGAGAGGGACTGGAAGCATTTTTACTGACTCATGGTTAGCTGATGATGATGATTAACAGAAGAATATAGTAAAAATCTGAAAGTTATCTCTAATGATTAACCAGTAGATGTAGAGGCTACTTCCTTAAGTTCCATGAGAAGGTAAAGTGGAAGGTAGAGTTCTGATATCTATGGACAGAGACTTGGGTCTAGTTCAGTGATCTAAGAAACCCAATATAACTATAGTTCCTTAAAATAGGGGTGGTGATAGTGGAGTGCGGTGTTGCTCTTCCTGATGGTCATTTTACATGTCTAACGTATTCTTACTGAAGAACTGAAACCTGCTTGAGTTTGTACTCCATTCCATGGGGAAAAGTGAGAATTTAAAATGAGGATGAACACCATCTATGTGTCTTCTCTGTCTGTAGGTTGCCATCTTAGAATGGGTTAGATCTCTGAATCAGTTATGATTGCCTTAGGCTACAAATGTGATTCTTAACTGAAATTGCATTTGACTGAGGAATATATGAATAAATGCATTCTTTTCAGCATTTTTTTTCCTCTGATAGTTGTCTATCCTTCGGGCAGTGTCCCAGCAAACAACAACAATGGAAATAGTTAATCCTTAGTTGAGGTTTAGGGGTCATGCTAAGCACTTTTAACTGGCCAACATCTAAGTGTCTTGATACAGTTGTCCACCATACCAAAATCCCATCATTCCTTCCGTCTAGAATGTTTAGCTTTCTTAACATTTCTTTTCAAGTGCCATCTTTGCGAGAAGTCTTTTCTTATCCCTTTCATTTCTAATGTTTTCCAATTTCAAATGATCTTTTATTCATTATTTATCTAGGTAAATGGTGAATCTCCCCAGCACAACTTAAGTTCCTTCAGGGAAGGGACTATTCTTTTTCCCTTTCTGATCACAGCAGAATTTCTTTCAGTGTGAAGAATAATCTTTATCTCATTAGGGTTATGTTCTACCCAAAGGAGTATCATCATTAATCATCTATCTTCAAAGCATCCTTAACTGTACTACTAGAGGAATTAGAGCAGTGAAGAAAAAGAAAAACAACTCACCACACTAGTAAATCCATTTGTTATGAGCTGTGGTCTTATATAAAGGGAAACTGTCACTGATGTTTCAAAGCAAGGGATAACTAAAAGGATGACACTTAAACGTGACCCTCAATTGATCTTTAGACCATAAGATCATTAATCTAATAATGGAAGAGACCTCAGAGGGCATCTGGCCCAACCACCTTATGTTATGGATGAGGAAACTGAGGTCCAGGGAAGTTAAAAGAATTACTTATGGTTACAGAAGTCTTAATGGTCCAAGACTGGATTTGAACATATACCCTTTAACTCAGAGCCATTATTCATGTTACAAGTTGCAGGATAAGTTGAGAAATTGAATAGAGGTGTCAAAAGTGGTGGACAATGTGGACTATATGAAATCCACGAACCATAAGATAAAGGGATAAAAATATTACCTCCCAAAGGAAAAAAAAAGCAGGAAAATTCCTCCATGAATGAGGAGAAATTAGCATGTGTGAGTGAGATATAAGAAGTTTGTTTTTTTAATTTCATATAATTTGAGACTGAAACCATCAGGTCAAGATGAAGTTCATTTTTTCTAGTTGATTCACTAGGCTTTGGGCATCTGTACCAGACAAATATGAAGACAGGCATTCCTCTGAACAGCAATGAAAACATATGTAACCTAATTATTGCATCATGTGGGTCAAAGATAGACTTGTATAAACTTACAAAAGTCTTTTCTTCTCTTCACCTTTTTTTTCCTTCTGCTGGCTCCTACCCTGTCTGCTATTTCCTCAGAGCAGAGTGAACTTGCATTTTATCACATAGAAAAAAGTAGCGCAGCAAGAGATGACTCAACTGAAGTAGACAATCTAATGTCTGCATGGTCCTGTGCAAAGAGTGAAGACTAAGGAATGAAATCCTACCACTTGTGTTTGTTTACTTCCTGTATAACCTTGCACCAATTATTCAACCTAACTGGATCATATTTTCTTCACATATTAAATAACTGGGTTGATCTGGATTAAGGGTTCTTAACTTGAAATTATTCCATCTATCTATCTCTCTGTCTCTCTGGTTGTAATGTAAGAGGACAAAAGGAAACCAATTATATAGATATAGTGTTATAAACATATGGGTGCATGCTTCTGTGCATGCATGTGTTCCTATATATGTACAAACGCATACATGCATATGTAAAAATCAATATTCTCTTTAATTTTTCTCCCTTGTAACATCTAGTTCTACCTATGTTACATTGAGTTAGAAAGATAGATAGAACAAATTCATAGTCCCAAGGTTAAGAACTCCTGATCTAAGTCAACCAATTCATTTTATATATGAGGAAACTGTGACTCAGATTGGTAAAATAATTAGCCCAAGGTCACATAGGTTTTAAGAAAGCGTGAGAGTTAAGATATGAACCTAGGTCACTAGAATTAACACTATTTCCATGCAGTCCATTGAGTATATGTAGTCACTAGGTTGTCCACTAAATTGTTACCTCTTGCTATTTTATTTGTTTCCATGTGGTGACATGTTATATATGTATATACATATGAATACACATGCATCATATATTTCAATGTATTTGGTTTTCTTTTATATAAATACACATATGTTTATGTTTCTCTACATATATATTCATACATTTATATGTATATATGTATACTATTTCATGATAATTTACTTTTTTTGTGACTCTAAACATTTTATTTTCTATATTTAAATACATTATTCCCTAAAGGGATCTATAGGTTTCATCAGACTATCAAGAGTCAGTGACACAAAAAAAAGTTTAAGAGCCTTGACCAAAATAGCCTCTGAGGTTTTTTTCTAGTCTATGATCTTATGGTATCTTATTATATCTATGATCTCTTTGATCTTGTGAAAATTGATAATGTACCCTACTTTTTTAGGCACTGGGGATATAATATGTATTTTTTCATGTTACTGTTAAATGGAATTTGTACTTGCCTTCAAGAAACTTGCATTCAATGGGATGGCAGATTTAAGAAATTCAGGTTTTATTCCCTGGTTATTGCAAAGGTGTGTGATCTTGGAGTAGTCAGTAAACTCTATGTTTTACTTTCTTCATCTTGGATGACAGTTCTTTTTGTAAGGATCAAGTGGATCAAGCAATGCGAAAAATAAAATAAATGCCTTGAGAATTAAAATTACAAAACTCCACAGAAAAGCTAGCTACCCTTCAATGTTACATATAGGAAAGGAGTAGTCAGGCTAGATTCCATTGAGATTTATCCAGCCCTTGTCCAAGGTAGGAGTGGGAATAAAGGAAAGTTAAGGGGAGAGTTTTCTTTTCCTTCATTAATGGGACATGTATTCTGATCCAAGTTACATAGGAAATGATTTTACAGAATGAGTTAGATAAAATAGTTGAATTAAAGGCTTAGGACTGCTCTGTATAAAGAAAGGAAAGCCTCATAAGTGATTTAATGATCACCTTTCTATATAAGAGAATCAATGCAAGTAACTGTTCTCTACTAGGAGGTCAGTATTTTTTTCTTTTTAAATCAACTTAAATTGAAATAGGAAGAATTTAGTTAAACATAAACAAAATAATCTGCTGGCAGAAATTTTAGAAAGCTGAAAAGGATTAGTGAGGAAATTATGGATTTTTTTCTGAAAGAACTTATAAAATGACAGAAAAATCTGGAATAGGTAAGGTGGAGAAGACACAGGAAAATGAATCAAATGGCCTCTGTAGAGGCCAGTCTGTATATTTAAAGATTTATTGAGTCATTGACAACTTAGTGACAACATTCGTTGCGTTATCCCCTAGTCATCTTAGATGCATCTTTCTGTTTCATGTCCCATATCTACTCAATTAATGAAATAAGAAACAAGCATTTACTATGCACCTATTATATGCAAAAAACTATTATGTATCTGGGATACAAACCAAAAAGTGGAAATCTTTTTCTTCAAGGAGCTAAGATTCTATTGATGGAGATATGCACATAAATGTATACATACACATACATACATACATACATATAGACACACATATACATACATACATATATATATAAAAATTGAAGGATAAATTGGATAGAACAGGGAGTGACAATACCTTGGGGGTAATCAGGAAAGGCCTCCTATAGAAGACATTGCTACCTCCATCACATCTCTCAAATGTGTCTTCCTTGACTCACACGGCCACTCTCCTATTTCTGGCTTTCATCATCTCTTGCCTGCATGATTGCTCTGGATTCCTAATCAACCTATCTGTGGCCAGATTTTCCTTTCCTACAAGTGCCTATTAAAATAATTCTTCTAAAGCACAGGTGTAAACCAGGTCACATCTTCCTCCACTGCTTTTCCAATTTAGCATTACCTCTCCAAATTCCATGCCTTAACACAATTTCCCACATGTTTAAAATATAAGCCCAACTCACCCCTGCCTTCTAAAGGAACTTTATCTTCCTTTAAGTTTCATCTCATGTCTCCTTTCACGAGAAACTTTTCTTTGTCATGTTAATTTTTAATGCTTCTTCTTTCTTCGAATTATTTTCCATGTACTCATCCATGTAAATTCCAAATCCCCCCAGCAGAATATAAACTCCATGAGGGAAATATCATTGTTGTCATCTTTGCAATCATATTACCTAGTGGAGAATATTTTGCATATAGTTGACAGTTAATAAATATTAAATTGATTTGAGTATAGAAAACAAAATCCCCATACAAACATGCAGTTTGTTTCTAATTACATAATCAGTTCATGGATCTAGCTATTGCAGCTTCCTGCCTTTGGAAAGGGAGAGGAGATAAAAAGGGGAAATGTATTTATTAAGTGCCTACTATATGCCAAATACTTTTATGCAATTTACAAATATCATTTTATTGGATTCTCACAACAACCCTAGAGGCAAGTGCCATTACTATCCTTGTTTTACAATAGAAGAATTTAAGTCAGATGGAGTTTCTGTGACTTGCCATGGTTACACAGCTTGTAAGTGCCTAAGGGCAGATTTGAACTAATATCTTCCTGACTCTAAGCCCCATGCTATATCCTCCAACCTGGAAAGCCATATGAAGAAAGTTGCATTTGTATTGATCCCTTCTGTCCTTCTATGGAAGGACAGAAAAAATAATTCAGAATGGACAAGAAGAGGCCATAAAATATTTCAATGAAAATTGAAGACAAATCTTATCTGTACATATGTACTCCAATTTTGTTTTAGAAATTGTTCATATGACTCTGTGCTTGTTTCCTGAAGAGACATATATTCATATTTTCAGTGCATAATGCATTACCAAGCTAAGACAATTGATTTTTCAGACTCATATAACCTCTTAAGTTACTTAGTTCAACCCACATCTGACAAGGAATATCCTCTATAACACTCTTAACAAGCAATAATCTAACTCTGCTAGACATAAGATGAAATCTGTGATGTAAGATGAAAAAAAGGCAGCCTTCAAATTTAAAAAGCTACACAAATTTGCAAAAGTCAGAATAAAATTTTTAAAATGTAACCTTTGAAATATTTTTAAACTGTTAAATATTTGAAAACTTCAGTCATGTCAACTCTGTCATCATTTTCCTGTACTAATCAAGTTGTGTTCCATCAATCAATCCTTATATGACAAAGTTCGAAAATCTCTCATATCCTTATTCATCTCCTTCAGACCTGTTTTATTTTGTCAACAGGCCCGTTAATATGCCCAAGTGTATATGTACTCGTGATGTAGTCGGACTAGGGTAAAGCACAATAGAATTCATCCCTTTCCTTTTTTCTGCCCCCTATACTTTTATTAATAGAACCTGAGACCAAAAATAACTTTGTGCCTACTCTATCACCTAGATGACTCATATTTAACTTATTTGCTGAATTCCACAACTTTCCCCCCCCACAAACTATTTCCAACTATACCTTTCCCATCAAGTTGTTTTCCTCACTGATTTGTTTAACCTAAATAAAGGACTTTATATTTATTCAGATTAACTATCATCTCATATTTTGCTCATCATTTCAGCCTGTCAGAATCTTTTAGGAAAGGGATTCTTTCTGCCAATGTATTCACTATTCTTTCCAGTTCTTCATCCACAGATTTGATAAGCATGCCAATCTGTTTTCATCCAAATCACACTCTACCTAACGCACTGTTGTAGTAACCCTGTCAAAAAAGAAAATAGTCTCTCATGATTTATCTGCAATTAAAAAAAAAACAAATGGCCATCAATACATACTATATGCCTACTATGTGCCAGGATCTATGCTAAGCACTGAAGGCATAGTGAAATGGAAAAAACATAGCCTCTGCTTTCAAAACACTCAGAGTCTGATGAAAGAGACAATATACAAACAATTATGGAAAAACAGGATATGTAAAGAATAAGTTGGAGGTCATCAAGAGAAGGAAAGCATTTAAGAGATGTTGGTGTTAATTTTTTTTCTAAATGTTCATAATTCTTTTTCCCTTCAACATTCAGTCAGTTTTTCTTTTTAACTTTTTAACTCGGAATCAATTTCAGGTTCACTGACCTATAGACTCAAATATCTCCCTTCTTCATCTTTTTAAAAGCAAGTACAAAATGTACTTGTGTCCACTTCAACAGTTCTTCCCCTATTATCCAGGTTTCCTTAGAGATTACTGACAGCAATGTAGCTGCTTTCAGCTTGAAATTTTCTCTCAACTTATTTGTGTATAATTTGTCCTGGGTCTTTGGTGACTCATTTGGTAAGGGAAACTGAGCTCACTCTCCAACCTCCTTACTTTTCTACTGTTTTCCTGCTGTTTATTTAGTCTCATGTATATATAAGAATATATGTATTTATACACACATAATGTATACATATGTAAAAATATATCTATACACAACTCACACCAACATATATATTATGTATATATGTGTGTAAAGACACATATATACACAAAAACATAAATATATGTGTGCATGTGTGTGTATACATCCCCTCCAAAAGTTTTTAGTTTGTATTTAGTTGGTATGTAATATGAGATAATTGGTAGAGAGAAGTTACCAACAGCTAATAAAATCATGAAAGGGCTTGTGGAGGAGGAGGTAATTTATTTGAGATTTCAAAGAAGCTAAGGGAAAATACACACACATACATATACACATGCACACACATATGCATAATCATATATGCCCAAATAGTATATGACATACATAATGCACATGACATATAAACATATATACATTCACTAAATGTATAAACATAAATGTAAAAATTAATGCATTTCGATATCTATATATCCACCATATCTATATATATGCTATGTCAAAACTCTGAGTAAATTTAAACTAATAAATTTTCTGAAAATACATTGATACACCTAAAATGAATGTATCTATACAATACACATATATGAATTTATATAAGTAAATGCAAATGTCTCTTTGCTTAGATAGATAAATAAATCCATATCTGCTTCTATCACCTCAATAAACTTATATTTGCATACAAATTACACAAGACATATGAGGTTTATTGTCTGTATATGTGGATCTATCTCCATTCTTTCCCTCTGTCTTTGTGTCCTTCTCGCTCTGTCTCTTTCATTCTTTTTTAAATATTTTATTTTACCCAATTACATATAAAGAAAATTTTAACATTTTATTTAAAATTTTGAGTTCCAAATGTTCTTCCTCCCTCACTGCTCTACCTGTTCCTGAAATTGTAAGCAATTTTATATAGGTTATGCATGGTCAATCATGCAAAACATATTGCCATATTAGTCATGTTGTGAAAGAAGATATAGAAGCAAAGGAAAAAAAAGCAAGAAATAATAGAGTGAAAAAGAGTATGTTTTGATCTGAATTCAGCCTCCATCATTTTTTTCTCTTGAGGTGGATAATATTTTTCCTCATGAGTCCAATTCTAATTGTCTTGGATCATGGTATTACTGAGAGTAGGTAAATCAATCACAGCTAATCATTGTGCAATATTGCTGTTACTGTGTAAAATGTTCTCTTGATTCTGCTCAGTTTTCTTTGTATCAGTTTGTATAAATCTTTCCAGGTTTTTTCTCAAATCATTCTGAACATAATTTCTTGTAGCACATTAGTATTTTACTACAATCACATCATAACTTGCTCAGCCATTCTCAAATTGATGGACCTCCCCTCAATTTCCAATTATTTGATACTACAAAAAATAGAGCTGTTATAAATATTTTTGTACAAACAGATTCTTTTCCCTCTGTTTTAGTCTCTTTGGGAATGCAAATCTAGTAATGGAATCGCTAAATCAAAGGATAGGCGCAGTTTTATAGGCCTTTAGCCATAGATCCAAAATGCTCTCCAGAACGGTTGGATCACTTCACAACTCCACCAACAGTGCATTAGTGTCTCAATTTTCTTACATCCTCTCCAACATTTATTATTTTACTTTTTTGCACTATTATCCAATCTAATAGATGTGAGGTAGAACCTCAGGGTTGTTTTCATTTGCATTTCTCTAATCATTAATGAATTATTTGACTATTGAAACTGCCTGTTCATATCTTTTGACCATTTATCAATTGAGGAATGACTTTTATTCTTATAAATTTGAATCAGTTCTCTATGTATTTTTGATATGTCTTTTATCAGAGACATTTGCCGTAAAATTTACTTCCCAACATTCTGCTTTCCTTCTAAACATTTTTGCATTGACTTTGTGCAAAAACATTTTATAATTTTATATAATTGTAATTATTCACTTGATATTTCATAACACTCTATCTCTTTCATCATAAATTCTTCCTTTCTCCACAGATCTGAGAGGTAAACGATTTCTTGCCTGCTGAATTTGCTAATGGTATTACCCTTTATATTTAAATGTGTACCCATTTTGAACTTATCTTGGTATATGGTATAAGATGTTGGTCTATATCTAGTTACTGCCATACTGTCTTCCAGTTTTCTCAGTATTTTCCCCTAAATTGTGAGTTCTTGTCCTAAAAGCTAGGGTCTTTGGGTTTGCCAAAAACTAAATTACTATTGCATTTGTGTACCTAATCTACTCCACTGATCCAATATTCTATTTCTTAGCCTTTGCCATATAGTTTTAAAGATTACCACTTTATAATACAGTTTCAGATCTGGTGTGGCGAGGCCACTTCTCTTCACATTTTTTTTCTTCACTATCTGCCTTGATATTCTTCATCTTTTGTTCTTTCTATATGAATTTTGTTTTGATTTTCTAGCTCCATAATTTTTTTTTGTAGTTTGATTGGTGTGTCATTGAATAAGCTAAATTAACTTAGGTAGAATTGTCATTTTTATTATATTGGCTCAGCCAACCTATAAGAAATTAATATTTCCTAAAGGTTTAGATTTGACTTTATTTTTGTGAAAAAATGCTGTGTAATTTTGTTCATATATTTCTTTGGTTTGTTATGGAAGATAGACTCCCAAATATTTTATATGGTTTAAAAGGCATTTTTCTTTCTCTCTCTTGCTGCTGAACTTTATTCATAACATATAGAAATGTGATGATCTATTCTACTACATCATAAAACTTGCCTCCACTTGGGTATTTTACTTTCTGGTGATTTGCAGCTTCTAATAGTCATGGGACACGTTATTGCACTTAGTAACTGAAATTGCTAACACATGATCAGTTAATATCAGGACCCTGTGTAGAATTGGGTGAGTTAGACATTTAGAGATTCATAGTCATATTGGAGTCAGGTGGACAGAAAAAGCCTTGGATGTAAGTCAGATATTTAAGGGGTTCAGGTATTTCTTTTTTCTCTATTTTCTACACCTCACCATATTTTAACTTACAAATGTGGATCATGAGACTTCTTGCTCATCTTAAAACAGGTAGCAAAATTACAAACTGTGAGCAAAGTGTTGGAACTAACAACAGGAAGACCTCATCTTAAATCTAATCTCAAACACTTACTATGGGCTTTCCTCATTTTATTACACTTCGTTCTACCACACCTCACAGGCATCCCATCTTCAACAACCACCGTCTTGATTAGTCAACAACCGTCAACCTTGTGGCAAGACTTTCCACCAGCAAAAAATTGTATGACTCACTAAAGGCTCAAATGACGGTTAGCATTTTTTTTTAGCAATAAAATATTTTTAATTCAAATATGTGCTTTTTAAATCTTCTAAGTAGGGCTTCTTAAACTTTTTCCACTTGTGAAACTTTCAGTGTTTCTTAAACTGTGGGTTGCAACCCCATAGTTTAAGAAATGCTGCTCTATTGCACACTTAATATATAGTAAAGTGAAAATGTAATATTTATATGTGCTGGAAAATAAAAAAAAATCACGTGACCTATTTATTCTGACATTTACTTTATTGTAGTGGTCTGAAACAGAATCCACAATATCTCCAAGGTATGTTTGTAGTTGTAGGATTTTGCTCAAATGAGTTAACATGAATTTTTCTCAAATGACTCAACTGTCAAATGGGAAAAGTGATTGCACCTATCTCACAAAATTTTATGAGGCTCCAATGAGATAGTATTTGTAAAAGGTTTTGCACGGTGTCTGACACATAGTAGGTGCCATATCAATGCTAGCTATTATCATGATAGGGGTTCCTGCTATTCCCTAGAAAGTGGATCTCAATTATTTCTTATAAAAGAGGCAAGAGAAAGTTTTTTCAATGGAGGGGAAAAGGGGGGGAGGTGAGAGGGAAAAAGTGAAACTTACTTGCATCACATTTGGCTCACAGAAGGAATAAGACACACTCAATTTAGTGTGAAAACCTATCTTGCACTATGGAAAAGTAGGGGAGAAGAGGATAAGCAAGGTGGGGGGAGATGATGGAAGGGAGGATAAATGGGAGGAGGGAACAATTAGAAATCAACACTCTTGGAGAGGGATAAGGTCAAAAGAGAGAATAGAAGAAATGGGGGGCAGGATAGGATGGAGGGAAATATAATTAGTCTTACACAACATGAGCATTATGAAAGTCATTTGCAAACCTACACATATATAGCCTATATTGAATTGCTTGCTTTCTGGGGCTGAATGGGGAAGGAAGGAAGGAAGGAAAGAAGAAAGGAAGGAAGGAAGGAAGAAAGAGAAGTTGGAACTCAAAGTTTTAGGAACACATGTTGAAAATTGTTTTTGCATACAACTGGGAAATAAGAAATACACATAGTGGGGTATAGAAGTTTTAGAAGTTTATCTTGCCCTACAAGACAAGAGAGAAGATAGGGATAAGGAAAGGGAAGGGTGTTAGAAAGGACAGATTGGTGGAAGGGGTAATCCGAATGCTCAGCAATTTGGAGTATGGGGAGGGGAGAGATGGGGAGAAAGTTTGAAACTCTATTTTGTGGAAATGAATATTGGAAACACAAAATAAATGAATAAATGTTTAAAAAAATAAAATGTAATTTTTACCGCCCCCCTCCCCAAATAAAGAAAGTGGATCTCATTCTTCTGTGGAGCTGATATCAATAAATATATAAATAAATAATATATAAATGATGTAATATAATAATAAAATAATAAATAAATAAATAAACAGATAAATCGATACATAAGTAAATAAGCAATAAATAAATAAATGAAAATCTCTTTGCTGCATCTGTTTCCTATTCAACTTCTGATTCCATTTCTTACCCCAACTAAGAGACTTGGCATAATGACCTGAGAATAGCAAGACGATCCAGTTCTCTATCTCCCGTGCATCCCTTGAGGGATGGCAGCAATGGCTTCTTTATGTTTCAAAGCAACTCCCTGTACAGGGAGTCTAGGTCTTCCTGTTGCACTGCATGATCATCACCCTGAGGTGAAAAGAAGCATAAGATCTTCATTTGACTATGTGCCTTATATCTTCTGCACATATTTTCCCCAAGTAATGACAGAAAGAGTCTTGGTTGAGTGATCTACCATCTGTGCTATACACGACAACTCCGACCTCCTGCTTCCAGCTTAATCTCCTACCAGTCATCTGGAAAAATCTCCAGTATATCAAGGAGTAACTTTTCTTTGACCTCAGGCCTTTCATCTCTTGCTGCACATGTCCTTTGATAGAAGAGGAAGAAGAAAGTCAGTGGGAAGTGGGACTTTTCCTATTGTGTAGGTTCAGCATTTTTCTTCTCTTGCTATGTTGTTTTCTTCCTAATTTTCAACCTTTAGAGGGAAAAAATAGTGAAACAGGGTCTCCCCTCTTAGTATATGTTTACTTTCCATCTCATGATATACTTGGCCCCAGTCCAATATTGTGAACTCCTGTACACATCATCCAAACCTTGTTCCCCATCCTCCACCATAAGATTCCATATTCTCATTTCCCTTAATCCACCAACACTAAAGGTCCAAGTAAATGACCCTCCCCTTCCAATGTGCCTTTTAGAATGCCTATTCCATTAGTGGTGAACTTCCTTTTACCCTAAAACTTTTACTCTTGATCCTTCTATATTCCAGCTATTCCTGAAGTCCACCCCCCCAACCTGATGCTATAGCCTTCATGGCCACCCTCTATGGTAATACCTTCACTCATTCCCCATGATTTATTGTTGAGATGGGGGAGCTGGAGTACTCATTACTTCCCATTGCCACTTCCAGTTTTTCTTTCTAACACTATCACTCAGTAACTTCTCTTCCTTTGAAGGTGAGACTAAAAATAATAATAGTAACATGAAAATGTTGTGGAATAAAAAATACACTTGGATATCTGCAATTAAAATAAATGAATTTTAAGGATGGCATACCTCATTTCAAGCAAATATTTTACATATACATGTATATACTGAATAAATTAATTATGCAGAATATTGTACTGCTCAAACTGAAAAATAGACAAAAATTTGACTTTTATAATTTGTATTCTCAACTTTTCAGATATTTATGTCAATTACATAATAAAGTTCTCATGTGAATAAATGAGATTAATTACCAAATCTAACAGCCTTCTCTCTCTCTCCTCATTTTTATCAATTACTCTACAGACTTTGACACTTTTGATCACTGTCCCTTCCTTGATTCTCTCTTCCTCAGGTTTTGGGGCACTACTCTCTCCTGCCTCTTCTCCTATCTATGTATCTGCTTCTTATCAATTTTCTTTCAGTCACCAAAGAGATTTTCCTAAATAACCAGTCCTACCATCTAACTACCCTCCTTCACAAACTTCAGTGGATCCTACTGTATCCAGGATCAGATGCGAAATCCTTCATTTGGTATTCAAAGTCCTTCATGACCTAGACCCCTACTATCTTTCCTTTATTTTCATACCTTCTTCCTCATCACATTCTCATCAATCCAGTGATGCTCATCTCTTTGTCTTCACAAGCAAGACATTCAATTTCTCAGCTCCTGGCACTTTTTCTGACTGTCCCTTAAGTTTGAAATATTCTTATTCCCCTTTTTCATGTAATAATTTCCTTGGCTTCCCAAGTCTCAAATAAAATTCATTCTTTTGCAGGAGGCTTTTTCTAACTTCTCTTGCTTCCAGTGCCTTCCTTCCCTTGTTTATTTCCTATTTATCCTGGCACATACCTTGTTTGTACATATCTGCTTTCTTCCCTCTTCCATTATGTTGTAAGCTCCTTGATGACGGAAATTGTCTTGACTCTTTTTGTGTTTCCAGAATCTAGCATAGTGACTGGCACATAGTAGGTACTTAATAACTGTTCACTGAATGACCCCAGTAAATATAAATGACTCCATCATTTGCAGATGATTTATTTTGTCATTCTCGTGCATGGCAACTAACTCTCCTTGCTTTATCTTCAGTTGCTTTTGGTTAACAACCTTTATCTAGTAACTTAATGTGCACAAAGTGTTTTGCACACAAACATTATCCAACAAACTAGCATGTCCAATAAAAGGGCTTGAGTCCCTTGTTCTCCTATGCCCAGGTTAACATGCATACATTCATTATAGATAACAGGGAGTATGTGTGTGTATGTGTGTGTGTGTGTGTTTGTGTATGTGTGTGTGTGTGTGTGTGTAAACACAAAAATATAGCTACCTCTCTCTTAGCAAGCATTTGTGAAGGTATTTAAATTCTGATACCTTATGAGGTACTGACTGGAAAGTAAAGATAAATAAGAAATGATTCTTGCCCTTATGGAGCTTAAAATAAAGTAAGAAAACAAGAGGACCCACAAGATTATATTTCACCATGAAAATAAAGCTTATTATATAGATAGATAGGTATGTGTGTATCCACATACACACACACACATAATAAATACTTTTATATATGTCCATGCACATATACATATATATATATATATATATATATATATATATATACAACATATATCTGTATGTCTATCATTCTATGTATCATTCTATTTATCTATCTAATTTCATTTACTCCCATGAGAACTTTATTATGTTATTGATATATAAATGCCTGAAAATGTGAGAATAAAACTTATAAAATTCAATTTTTTGTCTATTTTTCAGTTTGAGCAGTACCATATTCTGTATAATGAATTTATTCAGTATATATGTGTATATGTAAAATATTTGCTTGAAATGCGGTATACCAGACTTAAAATCCATTTATTTTAATTGTAGCTATTCAAGTACATGTTTTTTCTTCCAAAACATTTTCATCTTACTCTTATTATTCATTACTCACTGGATATACCCATTATGGTTTAACCTCAAGGTCTATTTACAACTGAGATCTTATGAAAACCAAACACATTTTCTCACATGCACACATAGACATTTCAAAGTAAATAAAGATCACTTAAAATGCACCCCAAGCCCTAGAATTCTTAAAGGAACAAAATTGTTCTGGGCAAGTACCCAAGCAAGCAGAATGTGGTCCCTTGTGCCATGTGGCAGCCTTATTGCTGGGGGAAAAGGAGAGCCTTGCTACTTGTCAGTCAGTATTGACATCATTTAGGTTATCTGGCTCTCTCGCTGGGATAACAGTGCTAACTTATTTGCATATTGCAGTCTTTTTCAATATTGTCATGGTATGTTACAGCTGGAAGAGGCTCTATCCTAGAACCACATTACTTTAAAGCTGGGGAAACAAATTCCAAGTGGAATAAAAATTTGCTGAGGATCAGGCAGCTATTTGGTGACTGATCCAGTACTATCAATCCAACTCACTTGACATAAACTTATATTTCTTTAATTTAAGTTAAAGGAGCATACTAAGTTAAGCAGTACTTAATTTTAATGATGAATTTTTTAAGGAAATATTCAGAAATACATCCTATTGGAATTGTATACTCCCCATTAATCTTCAACTACATTTGACAGTCTAAATCAAGATGTGACAAACTACTTTCCAAAGGGCCAACAAAGCTAACTTTTTTATGTTTTCAAATAACATGAAATATTACACACACATCTATATATAACACATGGACACATATAGTAAATACACACATATTTATGAATATATGTATATGTGTGTATATATGCATGACATTCTAGTTAATGGGTCTTACACACTGATGGGTCATATTTGGCCCCAAGTCATTAGTTTTCTAATAAATCACTGAAGGTGTTAATAACACCCCTCCCTTGATGCTTCCCTTAATAAACTAAATTGGAAATGAGAAAGCATTCCTCTGAGATTTTTTTGTCTTTGACTTTGGGATATCTCAGTAAAATTTTTTCCTGGTTTCAGGGGGAAAAGTTTGATATCTTCTCAAGTTTCCTCTCATCAAGATAATCCATATTATAAAGACAAAATCATCTATGCAAGAGTGTAGATGTGTTGCTATGTTTTGTTTTGTTTTGGTTTGTTTTTTGGTCAACAAAATTCTCATAAAAACCCTTGCAAGGGGGAGAGAAATTGGTACCCAGTTGCAAAGCTGAGATAAATAGAAACCTAATTAGTTTTCTATATCTCAATTGAGATATTTATTCATGTGGAAAGAACTACTACATTAAAAATAATTTGATTTAGAAATCTTTTTCTTTTCACTGAAAGGACTCTGAATAATGCCTCTGTATTCTATGTAAGGAAGGCAGAAGGGAAGATATTTCCAATTAAACACTTGAAAACATCTTCCCATAAATTATTTCACAGAGTTTGCAGAAATTAACTCCAAAGAAACCAATGCTTCGATTGGGAATACTGATATTTACTTGCATTTAGAAGGAGTTGAGTGGGTCAATGGATATAAACTTAATCCTAACTAATGCCTGTGACAGAAGATTCTTTATTTTAGCCTTTTTAAAATTTTTAACATTCTTTTCTTTTTAAATTTTGAATTCGGAATTCTTTTCCTCCCTCCAAATCCCTTCCTACCTCCTGACAAGGTAAACAATGTGGTATCAATTATATATGTGTAATCATGCAATGCATATGTCCACATTAGTCATCTAACAAAAAGGGAAGCTTAAAAACATAATGAAGAGAAAATTATGCTTTGATTTGTATTCAGAGTTCATCACTTCTCTATATGGATGGGGAGCACTGTATTAATTGGAGTAGTTAAATCTTTCGCTGTTGACCATCATTACAACATTGCTGTTAGTGTGCACAGTGATCTCACTTCTTCTCACTTCACTTTGCATCAGTTTATATAAGTTTTCCCTGAAAACATTTTTTTCTAAAACTCCTCCCCCATCAGTTTTATATGGTTCCTATCACAATAATACTCCAACACAGTCATATGCCATAACTTCTTCAGTCATTGCCCAAATGATGAGCATCCCTTCAAGTTCCAATTCTTTGCAACCACAAAGAGAGTTGCTAAATACATTTTAGTAAAAATATTTTATAACTTTTTCCTTTTTCTTTAGGGACAGAGGCTTAGTAGTGGTATTGCTAGATCAAAGGGTATGCATAGTTGTATAACGCATTAGATATAGTTCCTGAATTTTCTCCTGAATGGTTGGATCAATTTATTACTCACCAACAGGTCATTAATGTACCTAGTTTCCTCATCCCCTCATTTGTCATTTCTAATAAATGGGAGATGGCAGCTCAGAGTTTTCTTTAATTTACTTTTTTTCTAATTAATAGTGATTTGGAGATTTTTAACAGCTTTAGTTTTTCTGAAAACTGCCTATTCTTCTGAAAATTGTCTATTCATATCTTTGACAATTTATCAATTTAGGAATGGATTTTATTTTTAAAAATTTGACTCAGTGCCTTATATATTTTAGGTCTTTATCAGATAAACTTGCTCAATTTTTAATATTACTTCATTAATTCCTTTCAGCAAAATATAGTCTCCCTGATTACCTTTTTCAATTAAGTTTATTTTTACTTTCACTTTTTTGAGATCATGATTCCCACTTCGACCTTCTTCACTTCAGCTGAAGTATCATAGACTCCATTCCAGTCCTTCATGTAAACCTCAGTGTGCCATTTTGTTCCAAGTGTGTCTCTTATACACAAAATATTATTAGATTCTGGTTTTCAATCCATTCAGTTATCCACTTCTGTTTTGTGGGTTAGCTCATCCTATTCTCATTCATAGATATGACCACTAACTGCATTTCCCTGAAACACATTTTCCTCTGTTTGTCATTCCCTCTCTCTCTTTTCACCCTGTTCCTCCTCAGAAGTTTGCCTTGTTTTTAATCACTGCCTCCTTCAATCTCTCGTCCCTCTTATAATCTGCCACATACATGTTATCCCTTTTACCAGTTATCTCTATTAAGTAAGATAGATTGCTATATCCAATTAATATATATATGTATATATACATATATACACATACACACACACATATATGCACATATACACACATACACATATCTTTCTTTTACACTTCTAGGGAATCTTTCTTGCTTCAGGTCCAATTAGCTTTTTCTTGATGTTTTGTTTATAGATGCTTTCCCATTGCTGTCTTTTTCTAAATTTATATCTTGGTCTTCTGTGCCATTGTAGTAGTTTTATGTGGTTATGTTCTTTTTGTAATTTGCTCATTTTCCCAGTCTATTTCTTCATTTTAGACTTTTATGTTAATGTTCTCTGCTCACCTTGTGCCAAAGATATGATTCACAGAGAAAATTTTAAGAAAAGAAATGAAAGAAAATTATGAAAAAAAAGTAACAACTTGGTGAAACAGACACCAAAAAATGTTGACAAACATATCACTTTTGAAAAAGAAGCATAAAAATTCACTGAAGAAAATAAATCCTTAAAAAGCAGAATAGGCCATATGGAAAAAGAGGGAAACAATTGACTGAAGAAAATAATTCCTTAAAACTTAGAATTTGGCAAGTAAAATCTAAAGATTCCATAAGACTTCGAGAAACAAAACAAAGTCAAAAGAATGGGGTGACAGGGGACAGAAGAAAGTGTGAAATGTCTCATTGGAAAAACAATTGACGTGGAAAATAGATACAAGAGAGATGATTTAAAAATTATTAGACTACTTGAAAGCCATGATCAAAGAAAGAGACTAGGCATTTATATGATATCAAGGTAGTTTTCCTTGATAATTTATTAAAAGATGATGCAGCTCCTACGTTACAGGAGTGAAATAGTATCCTGGAGGGCAAAGGAGGCAGGATTAAAACCAAAAATAACCTCCCTAGCAAAATTGAGTATAATCTTTCACAGGTAAAAGATGGTTATCTAATGTAATAGAGGACATTCAAGCATCCTTGATAAAAAGACCAGAGTTGAATGGAAAAATTGATATTGAAATGGAGAACTCAAAAGAAAAATAGAAAGGTAAAAATGAAAGAGTGATCATAAAGGACTTGATGGACTTACATTTTGTAGTTCTATATTTGAAAATGGTAAATGTAACTCCTAAGAAAGACCTTTATCATTATTAGGGTACTTAGAAGAAGTCTACATACAGAGATGACACAGGTGTAAGTCAACTATGTTGGAATGATCTCAAAAGAAAGAATGTAGAGGTGAGAAAGATGGGTGTATTTGGATATGGGAAAAGTGAGTTTTGTTATGGGGAAAATTTTCTCATACGAAGGAGATACATAAGGAAGAGTTCTCTCTCCATATATGTATGTGTGCATGCATATGTGGTATATATATATGTGTGTATGTATACTTAGTATATGTGTTTAGATACACACATATATGTAATTATGTGTATTTATATGGGGAGTGACTAAACAAACTTGACACATGAATTTAATGGAACATTAATTTGTTGCAAAAATTGGAAAATTTGATAAATACAGATAAGCACGGAAAAATCTACATGAATTAATGCAGAATAAAATAAGCAGAGTAAAGAAATCCATGTCCACAAAGGTCATGCAGTATAAATCTAAATAAAAAAAATAAAAGTGAATGTTGAAAAACTAGACAGAACAAGTATAGCTTTATACACACATACATACACATATACTCATATATACATGTATATATGTATATGTGTATGTATATAGACACTACCCCCTTTGCAGAAGTGAGAGACCTAGAAGTGTTGTTTATTGCACATATTTTCAAACTTTTTCAATATATTGATCAGTTATTCTAATTTTTCCATTCCTTTTTCTTCTGATATCTTTGTCTTTAAAAATACCGTTATGTGATATGACTCTGGAAGGAGAAGAAGGCAGGATAATGAGGAAAATAATGATGATATTTTAAAAAGACAACAATAAAAAACTTATTTTTAAAGTGTTTATTGTTTCTAAAAGTGTGGAAGTATAGTAATACCCAGACACTGAGTGAATTTTCATATATGTTTTTCTCCATTTTTGGATCTTCCTTTACGAGAGTGTTGACTCTTTCTTCATGATGTTCTTAAATCACTCTCATTTCTTTTCCCAATTTTTCATCTACTTCTTTTATTTTATCTTAAATCTCCTATTTGAGTTCTTTCAGAAAATCTATTTTTGACTTGAAACCAATTCACGTTTTTCTTTGAGACCTTGTACTGTAGCAATGTTGACATTGCTGAATTTTCTGCATTTATGCTTTGCTGTATCCTGTCACCATGGTAATTTTTTTTTTTGATTAAGTTCCTTTGATTAAATTTGCTTGCTCATGTCATTGGCGTTAAAGTTGTCATCTTCCCCAGGGTGCTGAGGGCACGGTCTGAAGTTTCAGGGCTTTTTGTTTGTTCTGTTATTTTTGGAGCTAGTGTTCCTCTTCACTCTGGGAGTATGATCTGGATCCCTATATAGCCAATGCATCTAGTGCCAACTAAGGGTCACCTGTAATCTCCTTTTGACCAGTTTCTAACACCCTTACCATTTGTTGGCTAAGAACTCTTGAAATCACAGCGACAGATTCATTTATGCCAGAGGTCTGCTGCTGCCTTGCACTGAGGAATATTGCTGGCTATCTTGTGTTGTCTTTTGTTGGGGTTTAGGTCCTCAGTGCTAGATTGCACAGGGGTTTGGAGTTTTATTGCAGGCTTGTTGGGAACAGCCTGTGCTGGACTAGACTCTCCTTTTACCTTAATGAGTCAGACCTTTTCTCTCAACCTTCTAAATTTCTAGAGCTGAAATTTTGTTTCATCTGCTCCTTTTTTTTGGCAGGGGTTTTGTCTTTCCATAATTCATTTTGATACAATATTTTGAAGTTGTTTAGAGGGGAATTTGAGAGAGGTTGGTTGAGTTTCTACATTTACTCCATCATCTTGACTTTGTTCCAAGATTTTTGGGGTACAAACACATCTTGGATACTCATTGGCTATGTGGCCTTTAGCAAATCACTTTACTTTTCTACCTCTTAGTTTCCTTACTCACAAAATGAGTACTTTAGTAACAATACTTGTACAATAAAGGTAAATTGTTTTTGTTATCAAGAAAATATTTTGAGCGCCTAGTAACATGTTGAATTCTTAAGAGAATGAGACAAAAGTTTACAGTATTATGTTAACAAGTAACAAAACTCTGATTTAGTGAAAGAAAAAAATACAATTTCAGAAATCATCAAGTCAAAGGGTTAGTTATGTGAGGGAGTCAGTTAAGAAGAGGGGTACTCAGATCCCTGTAATATCAACAGTGACCTTATTAGAGAAAGCATAGGGTAATGAAAAGCTCTGGAAACTCATCAAACTAGGAGTCAAAAGCAGTGTTTGCAAATACAATGTCACTAATTGCCTTTGGCCAAGCCAATTAACCTTATTGAACCTAGGTTTTCCATATTTATAATATTAAAGAATCTACCTGTATCAAAGAGCTAACTTGAAGGTCCACTGTGATTATTTTTTTAGTTATTTTTCCCCCGAAGATCTTTTTTGATCATAGCACATCAAATGTTATACTAAGTATTAAAACATTTTTTTCTGTGTGAGAACTCTACTCATCAATCCAGATTAGAGTCCATCTATAAAATTGATAGATTAAGTGGCAATTCCTCAGTACTGTGCTAAATTGGAAAGAGCCCTGGTACTAGTATCAGAAAAAGAAAAACTTAGATTTAAATCTTACTTCCAATATTTACTATCTATGTAACCTTGGTCCAATCCCTTAACCCTTGCCCCCAGTTTCCTCATCTGCAAAATGAAGACTTTGTAGTAGATATCACCCTAGGTTCCATCCAGGTCAAAAACTGTGTGATCTTATGATGCTTTATATAAAATACAACTGTAATTACAACCCTTATTTCACAATTATTTTATGGTTATGATGTTTCTAATTGGAACATTTTCAGTTATTTTTCACCTATAAACAGTTTCCCCTGAAAGAACTCAAGAAACTAAAATGTAATTTTTGTTCAGTCCACTTGTTTTCTTTTAATTATTTTTATTTATCTAAAATTATATGTGTTTGTCAAAGGAAAAAAATCTACTTTCTATCATACCATTTTAAATAGGCATAGTCAATAAAAACAACATTTTTGAATTTGTCATGTAAAAAAAGTCCTATATCTCACTGTGTCCTTCACTTCTCCATCAGGAGATGGATAAAGTGTTTCATCATTAGTTATGTGAAATTATAGTTGGTTGATCAAAGTTCATAATTATTTCAAAATTGTTTTGCTTTACAATATCATTACCAGTGCATAAATTGTCCACTTCCCAGAAGTTCATAAAATTCTTCCCACATTTCTCTGAAATCATCCTCTTCATCATTTTTATAACACAATAATATTTCATCACATTTATATAATTTGATTAGACATTCCCCAATTTATACATATACTTTCTCAGATTACCATTCTTTGCACCTCATAAAGAATTATAAAGATTTTTATATATCCTTAGGGTTTATTTTGCTTAGCACTAATCTCTCCTTTATCCAATCTCCTAATTTTCCCTTCCTTTTCTATTGCCCTGCTGAATACAAGATATTTCTGAACTCAGTTCTGTATGTGTAGTCTTCCCTCCTTTAACAAGTTGAAATGAACAAATGTCAGCTCTCACCACTCCTTGTTTGTGTAGTCTAATTGTACACCCTAATTATTTGAGGTAATTTCTTCTGATCTTCCTTTCTTTCCTCCCCCACCCCACTATGCATTCCTCGACTTCATTCTTTCCATTTTTCTCCTAATAACATCTAGTCATAATAGAACCACT